>MU223540.1:66077-80744 GCA_018584345.1 Thuja plicata
TAAATTGTTTTCTTCCTGTTTTAACTGTTTTATCTATTTAATTTAATATTGTTTTATTTGAATTCAATTGTTTTATTTCCCTTTAAAGCACAATTAATTCACAGTTTCTATTTCTGAAGAGAAGAAAGCTTTTTGAGAGAATATCCAATTAATTAAATAATTATGACCTCATAATTGATTTTTCTCAATTATCTGAATATTAAATTCAAATATTTGAAAAGAGGATATTTATTTAATAATTAAATATTATTTAATTCCTTTTATGTGTCTCAGCTAAAGAGGGTGAATTTAATTTAATTAAAGTGCTAGGACTTTATTAATTAAATTAATTCGATCATAAGGTTGATTTAGCCAAATAGGTTTTTAGGAATTAAATGTGATGTATGATTGATACAGATTTAGGATTTTTTGTATTTGACACTCAGGTCGAGTAGAGTTAGTGAAAACTCAGAATTTGCCTAGTACAATAGGTCTTTGATGATTTAGAAGAATAACAAATGCAATAAAATTAGTTAGAGTTGCAAGATGCCAATTTTGGGGTGTTACAATAGGTAAAAATCTACAATGTCTAAGATCTGACAGAGGAGGTGAGTTTATTTCTAATGGGTTTAACAGGTTCTTCAATGACCGAGGGATAAAAGATAGATGTCCATACCTAGGACACCACCACAGAATGGTATTGCTGGGAGAAGAAACAAATCTATCATGGATTGTGCCAAAACACTAATGATAGAGAAAAATGTTGCACAAAAATATTGGACAGAAGTCGTAAGTATAGTAGTCTATACCCTGAATAGTGTACAAGTCAAGAAAGGTACTAATGCTACACCTTATGAGCTATGGTATGGATATGCACCTAATGTAAAATATTTCAAATTTTTTGGAAGCAAATGTTTCATACTAAAGGATAACGGAAATGGGAAACTTGATGCTAAAGGTGAGGAAGGCATATTTCTTGGTTATTCAATGAAGAGTAAAGCATATAAGTGTTTGAATTCTAACACTAAAAAAATTGTGGAAATTGAAAATGTTAGAATTGATGAGTATGCAGAAAGAAATGAAGCTAAAAGCACACAAGAACGTGAGAGTTACGAATCATTTGTCTATATGGATGAGGAAGATTCTAATACATTACCAGAAACTAAGAATGAAGTTGTTTAGCAACAACTAGCACCTGTCGAGTCACAGAACGAGGTTGCCGAGCAACAAGATGGAATTGCCGAGCTATCTGATGGAGATTTTGAGTCACAGAATCAACCTGAATTGGACATGAATGATCAACCTAAAGCAGAAAAAGAACCTACTCTAGAAAAGTATGTAAGGAGGCACCATAAACCTGATCAAATCATAGGATTGAAAGATTTTGCAGTTATGAAAAGAATTTGAGAGAAGATACATGCTTCCTATGTGATTTTGAGCCTAAAACAGTAAAAGATGCTTTAGACAATGAAGACTGGATACAAGGGATGAATGAAGAAATTGAACAGATTGATAAGAATAAGACTTGGACACTTTTACCTAGCCTGAGTGACAAAAATGTAATTGGTACTAAGTGGGTATTCAGAAATAAGTTGAATGAACATGGAAAGGTAACAAGAAACAAAGCTAGACTAGTATGCAAGGGTTATGCACAAGAGGAAGGAATTGATTATGGAGAAACATTCGCCCCAGTTGCAAGATTGGAAGGAGTAAGAACCTTACTTGCATATGCATCCTACAGAGGTTTTAAAGTCTATCAAATGGATGTGAAGTCAGCATTTCTAAATGAAATATTAGAAGAAGAAGTATATATTGAACAAGATGATGGATTTGTAGACCCAAGCAAGAAGAATATGGTTTGCAGATTACACAAAGCACTATATGGATTGAAGCAAGCACCAAGAGCATGGTATGAGAGATTGCACAATTATCTAGTGAAGATTGGATTTGCAAGAACAAATGCAAACAACGACCTGTATTTGAAGACAGAGAAAAGTAAAGGTACTTTATTGGCTGAAATTTTTGTTGATGACATTATCTTTTGTGGACAAGATGTGTTATTCCAAGCATTTGCAAAGGAGATGCATACTGAATTTGAGATGTCTATATTTGGTGAGATAAAAAAATTTGTTGTCTTACAAATATATTAGATGAAAAATGGTATCTATATTACTCGATTGAAATATATCAAGGAGATACTAAAAAATTTTGGAATGGAAGATTCAAAACCAGTGAGTACACCCATGGCTACTAGATAGAAGTTGACAAAGAATGATGATACAAAAGAAGTGAATCAAACCCTTTACAGATCAATGATTGGAAAGCTGCAATATGTTGTACATAGTAGACCTGATATTGCACTGGCTATTGGTATTGTTGTAAGATTTTCTGCCAATCCCAAAGAAAATCATATGATGGTCGTAAAAATGATTCTGAGATATTTGAAAGGAACAGATGAATATGGTCTATATTACAAAAAGAATGATAATTTTGAGCTCAGAGTTTATACTGATTCTGATTGGGCTAGAAATGTGGATGGCAGAAAAAGAACCACAAGAGGAGAATTTCTTCTGGGAAAAAGATTAGTTATATGGACAAGAAATAAATAGAATTGCACCTCACAATCTACAGATGAAGTTGAATATGTAGTAGCAGCAGTTAATTGTTCTAATATTGTGTGGTTGAAGATACTACTTAAAGGTATGAAAAAAGAGATCACACAACCAATTATCATATATTGTGATAACACGAGTGCCATTAATATTTCTAAGAACCCTGTAATGCACTCTAAGACAAAGCATATAGCTATCAAGTATCAATACTTGAGGGACCTAGTTCAGAAGAAGGAAGTGAGACTGGAATATGTGAATACTAAAGAACAGTTAGCTGACATATTTACCAAGGCACTACCCAAAGATGCTCATGAGTATTTGTGAGGTAAATTAGGGGTGATTCCCCTAACTGAGGCTAATTATTTTAGAATGACACTAATGCATCAAATGTTATATTCAGAATATTTGACACATTGATGCACATGCAACCGCACTTTAGGATGCTGCCTAAAGATGTGAAAGACAAACAAAGATAGAAAAGAGGATTAGTCATAAGCAAGATGACAGGAACAACATGATACAAAGTTTAGAATAGAAGAATCTACATGATGAAGATGTCAACGTCTTTGTTATTATTGTCAAAGAGGGAGAGATTACTAAAAATATTATAGAAATGAAGATAAAGAGGGATATGTTTACTAATAGAGGGAGAGATTAATTAAAGAAGGATTCTATAGACACAGACACAGAAAGATTTCAGTGTGATCAAAGACACAGAGGGAGAAATTTTACAAGATGAGAATCAGAATGAAGCTAAAGACATTAATGAAGATTTTTTCATATCAAGGAACACTGGTAGCCTTTTTGGATTGTATGGTAACTATGGTTGAAATTATTGTTTTATTGTTTAGTGTTTCCATCAATGCCAAAGAGGGAGATTGTTGGGAATATTGTTGGAAACCTTCAATGGAATTTTTATTTTTTTTTGTCATTGATGTCAAACCTTAACTAGTGAGACTATTGCTATCTGTTTGAGTACTATATCTATTGATTGATGAAGGAGATTTAACAAGAAGACCAAGTGGAATGGTTGAGTTATGAGAAATCACAAGGGTACTTGATCAGTTGGCACATTGGAAAAGTAATGAGTTGTTTATCTTTTGATGACAGTTTAATCTGAACAGTTTGTGCTAAGCAAAGTCAGTAATGGTCAAGTGTCAGTAAATTGCCGAGGAAACTAGTGATGACCGAGCGGAAGAACACAGTGTTGGCCGAGCAGCAATATTTTGGTAATTGTTGATATTTGAGATCTCTGGCTAACATAATTGATTTTATTGGGATATGTAAAGTTAATCAAGGATAATCACAATTCATCCACACTGTGTAAATGCATGGGTAACCTAATTAATGCATGGATCAAAGATTTAATCAGTGATTGCATTGGAGAAGGAAATTAAATGTAAAGATGGAAAGATCTATTGGATCTGACCTAATAGAAGATCTAAGATCTTTATTAAGCAGAAAAATATGTACCTAACCTAGATGAAAGAGGTATAAGATAACCTTAGGAGGTTATTCATGAAGTATGTTGAGGGTATGCAAGAGGATTGCATAGTTAATTGACTGATTGACATGATCTAGCAAAGAAGGCTGAGCAAAGAAGCAGAGAGCTGGAAGAGTGATTTCTTGAAGGATTTCCAAGAAGATCTGAAGATTGAAATGAGAATGGAGGCCACTCAGTGAAGTATCATTAGAGCTGAATTGGATCTGGATTTGCAAAGTAAGTTGTATGTATCAGATCACACCTATTGATTACTTTCTAACCATTGTATCAATCAAAATCCTTTAACCAGGTTGACCTAACAATCATTGTATAAATCCTTTAGTAAGCTGACATTCAGGTGGAATATTCTAAGTCCTCTAACAAGGCCACTCCTGACAGGGTGATTAAATTCTTTAACCAGGTCACATTTAGTAGTGTGTTTTGTAAACTTTAATAGGGTTGGCTCCTAATAGAGCTCACTTCAGAAGAGTGAAAAGTTGATAGCATGTTATTGGTGGTTTTTCCCATATTGGGTTTCCATGTTAAAATTTTGGTGTCAACTTGTGTGAATGTTTATGTTGAGTTTTACTGTTAAGTTTCTACAAGCTTATTACATCTGAACAGTAAACTACATATGTATATTGGTGTTTTATGTTATTGCTGCCAAGCAGAGTTGAGTTGTTCAAATTGGTATAAATCTTTAATGGGAACATCTAGACCTGAGGATAATTGATTCACCCCCCCTCTCAGTTATTCTAAATTCATTCTAATAATTACATTGTTCAATATTTTAGATTTGGTGTACACCATATATGGTGCACGCCATATGTAAAATATGCAACAATGTGATATATGTGAAATATGCAACATTGGACAACATTTTTTATATATATGGGGCATGCCATATAGGGCTTCCACCATTTTAATTGCATTGGGAACAAACAAGCCTAAGGCTTGAATTTTCCTTATACATCCAACCCAAAGGCTTCAATGATTCAAACGGGCCTGAGACATGTTTTCTAGCAAAAATACAAAAACTTTAACATTTTTTCATGTGTGCTCCTTGTCAGCTTTGTGTGTGGCTCAACAATGACAAAATATATTGGAAATGAGATAAGTAACTGAGAGGGGAGGGGTGAATCAGTTACTACAAAACAAATCCTTTGTCCCTTAGATGTCTTAAATACTTTAACATGGTTACTCGGTTAATTAATATATTTTTCTGTAACTCGGGTGTCAAAGCAATCTTTATAATATCCAATGCAATTATACTTTAGTGATTAAGTGCAAAAACATAAAGTATGAAACAAATAACATATACACAGGTGACACCAAGATTTAACATGGAAACCCAATATGGGAAAAACCACCAATGTAACTAGTTACTATTTTTCACTCTTCTAAAGTGAGCCTTGTTAGGAGCCAACCCTGTTTAAGGTTACAATAGCACACTATTAGGTGTGACCCTATTAAATGATTTAATCACCCTATGAGTGTCCTTGTTAGAGGTTTTCAACACTTCAACATAGAAATGCTACCTTGTGAGAGGATTTACAAAAAGACAGGTAAGTCTACTCTGTTAAGAGATTTGAGATCACTGCTACAATTTTTATCTAGAGTAACAATGAATTGACCTATATGTGTAAGCAATTCTCTTTTCTGATTCAAATCTTTGTTTAGATTATAACTGGATCCTTGCTGATCAGATATTCTATTGCAGCTCTGAGTGATCTATACTCAATCAGAATCCTATCTGATTTCACCTTCAGTCTTCATGTCACAAAATTCCACACTTCTTCTTGTCTTCAAATTTTACACACTCACACTTACATGCATTCAATCCAAACTTGACCTTTCATATATATGATAAGCCTTGTCAACTCAGCTTGAATATACTTCTATATAATAAATCACAATTCAATTGGCCTCATATAATCAATTAATTATAGAATGTAAATCACTGTTATTTAGCAGGTACTAAATACCTGACCATGACTGAAATGCCCGAGTGACTCAGTCAACACTGAACTTCTTCAATACACAACTGAACTCGGTCAACACTAAACTTCTTCAATACCCAACTGAACTTGGTCAACACTAGAACTTCTTATTCTATTCACCAACTGTGCTCAGTCTGAATGTAGACATTTGTGTATTATCACTACATAAGTGTATATACATGTGTAACATCAATGTCAATACACAATTGAATAATTGTCTTCAACAAAATCAAACAACAAGATCTTATAGAGCTCTTTGTTAGCTATGTATCCTTTTTTTTTTGAATTTTGACTATGCTAAGACTTTCATCCCTAATTTCTTTGGTAAGTATGTCTATTTTTTGTCAAAAACCAATGAGTACTATTTTGGACATAGATTTTGGCTCATTTATCAAATTTTAAAACAAGTCACTTTTTTGGAAACTAGACTCAATTCTACACACTTTTAAAAAAAAATTTGATTTTTGATTATTTTTCAATGATTTCTAGGGGGTCACACTTAGATTTTGTGTTTTCAAGATGTCTTCACTTCATACATTCATTAAAAAATCATACTTTCATAAAAGAATTAGCAGAGAAATCTAGGATAAACTACATGGTGTTAGCTAATGTCTCACTGGAGAGATTAAAAAAAATAAAAAATAAAAAAAGTTTACATTTTAGGGGGAGCACAATAGACACTATGTTATGTTATTTCACAAAAAATGAGATCACTTTTTCTTCTCCCCCTTTTTGAGGGCCTTAATCTCCACCATTTTCAAAATAAATTAGTAGTCTAGAAACTAGATTCAGAGTAATACAACTCTTGTTCTTGTCACATCTTTAAATTTTGAGTCTAAGTATCTTTAATTTATCATCAAAGTTTAGAGTTCTCTGATCTCAAAAAAAAGTGGCATCTTATATCCCCATTTTGGTCCCCCATCTTTGTGCATGTACCCATCTTAATTAATTAATTTTTTTAATTGTTGTTGATGGATGTTTCCATCAAATAAAAAGGGGGATATTGATACAAATGTGATTGGTTTTGGCTTTAATGGTGCTCATTGATGTCAACACATTCTACCTAGTTGATGAGGTTTAGATGAGGTATTCCAATATCCTACCAATAATTCTAGTTCTATTTGGTTACGTACTAGAAGGTCTGATGTGTTTTTCTTTATCCCATTCATGGCGACATGTGTTGAGATCTTTTCCTTTGGGTCAAGACCGATCTAGTTATCGGTTGGTGTGTTTCAGATTGACCATTTGCTTTGTAACGCATATTTATTTGTTCATCAACTCTTATGGATATATAGTGTTTTTCTTTATGCAAGGAGGTTTGTGTGGTCTACATTTTATTCCTTAGGTGTGACCCATTTCAAATTGTGATGTGGCTGACATAAAATTTCTTTGTTGGCATGCATAAGTATTTGTAGAAGATAATCTTGTATGGATGTGAATCAACGATGATGAGTGTGTAAAGGAAGATTATATCTCTATATACTCTTCTCTTTGAGAGAGTTTATGTTATCGGAGGCAATGTTCTATTATACTCAGTATTTTTTAGTGGTTGATTTATCGTTATCATTATTTTATTGGCAGTGAGATAGTTTGTTTAGGAAGTGAGCCTCTCACTGGCAATTAGTCTACCTCTGATTTATCTTGGTTGTGATAGACTTGTTTCAATCAAGGTAGTTAGCCCCGACTGGTAATGAACCTTACCAGGAATGAGAACTTATAAAAATCACCTTAACTAATGTCACCTTAATTAGGTTTTTATTCTTGAGAGTAGTTCTCCATGGTTTTTCCCACTGTGGGTTTCCACGTAAAGAAATTGGTGTCTATTGTACATGGTTTTATTATGTGTTAATCATCAAAGTGCTTTAATTGTGTTATCTCTTGGAAATTTTTTTGAAGAAATTTTGAATAACTGATTCACCCTCCCCTCTTAGTTACATGGCATGTTCAACATAGACAATTTGTCACATGTTTCTTTTTCCTACCTACTAATGTCACAATTTTCATAAATCAAATTTTGTTGCAATCTTGTCTCTAAATAAATCAAATAAATGTCTCACAATTTTTTGCCAAAATGTAATTGTTCACAATGCAAACATGATATCTAGATAGCCAAATGAATATCCCAATGTCATATCCAACTTCCACAAGCATTTTTTCAGCCAAAATCATTATAGAAGTTTAGTAATTTAACTAGGAGGGTAGAAAGTAATCCAAAGTCACTTGTTGAAGCTATGGAACAAACCGAATTGTTGCTTAGATATAATAAACTCCTAGAATTAATTGTATATCATTTAGATTAACAATTTTCACAATGAAAAATCCATCAATTAGAGAAAGGTTTGAATATTTTCTCTATAGAGCCAAATTGTACCATGTTGTACGCCTATTTTTAGGGTGTCTACACATGTATATTCAGGTACAAAAATATCATTAACTAGGGGAGATACCATTTGACTTAAAATATCATTTTTTTTTGTTTTTTTTATAAGTTTCTAGTTTTGGTATGGGTTAGATTTTTGGTACATTGGTACAAACATTTTTCCCTTAGGTATGATACACTTGGGTGTGTGTGTGTGTTGTTTTTAGAAAATATACAAAATTATAAATATATTTTGGTATCATCTATACTATATTTTAAAATAATAATAGTTACATTTCATCTTTGATAGTATGATATTTCCTCTTTAATATATACTGATAATGTAAGAAATTTATGGTAACAAAAACAAATACTACACTAACCTTGAGAGGAGGGTTATGCAAAAACTTTCTCAAATTTTTACAACAATTAAAAATAAATAACATGCATACCACAACAAAATTATTTACATGAGGAATCTTTATGGCAACCCCACATTCCAAGAGATGTCCACTAGATTATTCATAAATCAATAACATATTACAATATACTTGTAGAGAAATATTCTCACATGAGTATCACCAATGGAGATCCAGAGGCAACTCAAAAATTATTAGACTCTCATAATACATCGTAAAATAATTAGTTGTAATACAATTCCATTATATTATAGTGTTTCCATATAGGAAATAAAAATGCTCAAAATATTCGCTGTTAAATCTATGACCTAATGATAAATGATTAGGATTCACAATGACAAATAGTAAATAAAAATTATGTATTGTGTGTTGCCTTTGAAACCCCTACTAGGGTGTGCTTCCCTAAGCCCTCAATTGGTCAAGGGACTAGAGTTGGAAAGGGGGTACCCTCTCGTGGTACCCTAAATTTTGATAATTTATAAGTCCCAATCCATTATCAAGAAGCATGTTTCTCCATAAAAAAAAATATATCAAAGGAAGGAAGCTTTATGACACAAATAAATAGAACTAACTAATCGAAGCCTTCAGAAAATGCTGGAATTTAGACCTGCTACAAAGATGATTTCGAAAGAGGATAAAGATGGTCGAATTTTACAAATCTAAAAAAGACCCAGTTCGGGAAATCAAATTTCCTATCTTCAACAGAAATATTAGATTCTCACAAGGTGTTTTGGATTTTTTACCAAAGCCAAATCCGAAAGTTAGGTAGTTATTTTTTAGTTAGTTTATTGTTTTTTCAAAGTAAATTGTAATAAGAGTTGTGTCTTTTCACCCTCAAAAGGTGTGAAAGCCATTCAAACACATATATATATAAATAATGTAAAATGTAAAGAGAGGGAATACAATATAATATAATTTCAAGTATTTGGATAGTTTTTAATCAACAAGTATAACATGGACTTGGATGTACTATTTTTTCAAAATTAATAAAGATAAGTCCTTTTTCTTTCACATGTGTAATAGTTTCATTATCATTTTACAATTAGTCCCTTGGATAAACCAAATGAGCTTCTTCAAAGTGATAGTTTGATGTGCATGCTTCCTTATTTGATTCATACTCTATATTTTCAATTGGTTTTCTCATTTTGCATGGTTAAATTTTATTGATTGAGGCCTTAGTCAATTGGTATGTCATCTGAGAAGTATTACCCTTTTGAAATACCTCTAAATTTGTTTTAGGTTGCATGTACATTCCATAACACCTTTGAAGTGATAATTTTTCTTGTAAAACTATCTCTGAGGTTGAACATAAGATTGGAATGATCTTGACTCTATTGCCCATGGTAGAATAAGGCACTGGTCTAATCATTATTTGGATTATAGTTATTCAGTTCATTGTTTATAGTTTTAAGATATCTTATCTATCTATTCATTTCAAATTACATACACATTTACTAAACATTCTTTCAATTACTCAAAGTATTTCAATTTACAGTTCATGATATATTGCTTTCAGTTAGATTTCTTTCAAGTTCCTTGCCATACTTTGAGAGATGGAAGTTTGAGTTCCATACACAAGTTATCTGCTATAAAAATCCTGTTCAGGTAAAGGTTCACCCGCCTTGGTTTTGTAAAGCCATAAGCGTAGGGGAAGAGGATCATAATCGATCATTCCCATTAGTTGGCCAAAATAATTGGATTTCCCATCATTGGATTGACAAGTCCAAAGGAAATTCAATTCAGCATTTTTGGGCACCAACACCCTCCATGCAACTCCCTATGTTCATGTATCAACAATAACCTTTTATCAATAGTACCTTTTTATTATTGCAAGGTTTGGACACCATTTTTCCTAACAATCATATGATAGTCATTAAGATAATTATCTATCTTGTTAGTTTTGGTCTCCACTCATAGATCCCCTTATTGTAATCAATTTTATTATGTAACAAGATATCCCAATAAATAGTGAGGATTGGGTGTGGAGACCCCAATGGGGTTGAGGGATAGTACCCTTTATGGTAGTTTGGGGGCAATGCCCCCAACAAGATCGAGGGGTAATACCTCTCATAGGGGTATGTCACTAATTACCCTCATGTTGTTGAGAGGTAATGCTTTAGTGAACCTAAGGTTTTTCAGCAAGGCCTTGTATGTGCCTAGGTTGTATTTTCCTTAAGACCTCTACTTGGATTTTTTTAGCATGGGATCAAGACCTAAAAGGAGCATAACTAGTACCTTTAATTTTGTTAATATTATTCTCAAATGAGGTTTAGTTATAGTTGGTTATAATTTTTTCTTTTAATGCAGTAAATTTGTTTAAGTTAGACTTATTGAGATGTTGCTAGCATTGTTTTCATTGATTTCAAAACCTTCATACTGACTACCTAGCAGTATCAGTTGGCTCTTGGGAGTACTGGTTGGATATTTATGGTTATCGGTATGTTTTTGATAAAGTATCAGTGATTTGTGTTATAATGAATAGGTTCAATATGTACGTTTTTTAGTTCTCGGTGACAAATATATTTTATTCTACTTACGGTTTACATATTTTGGTATACTTGTATTGTGAAACTTAAGTAATACTAAGAGGGGGGTGAATCAGTATTACAACACTTGAAACTTAAACTTAGTAAATTCTAACTTAACCAGATAATTTCTGAAATGAAAAGAACATAAACAAAAAATACACAACTCATAGCACCATGAATTTGTTGTCAAGGAAACCCTGGTAGGGATGATACCCAAAAATATGTACAAAAAGTATTATGTCAATGTTAAGAGACCTAGCCCTGTTAGGAACTGATTATTACATTAGCACATTTCCTTGTTAGAGGAATAAAAAAACCCTATTAAAGGTATACTGAGCTCACTTCTCATACAATCAAAAATATGATTCTATTACAATGATTTATCAGAAATGAACAATACAAGAATCTTCTATACTTAGGTAGTTCTAGTTGTAGCTTACATCACCATCTGTCTGATTCTGACATCACAATGCATTCATTTTTTCACATCCATACATTCCATCACATACCATACATATCCATACTTCACTTCTCAAAAAGGTCTTCCTATATATACATCATTATATGTCCACTCGGCTTCGAATACATCACAAAATAGAGTTAACACTTATACAAAAAGTGAATATCAATTCGGAAATCATACACTATCAGAACATAGGTAATCCTCAATCTGAATCCAACATAGCACATTTAAAATCTGCATTATACTCCCTCAATCATTGCAACCTTTCATCTTCCATGTATCACTATTACTCTGTCTTCGCATGTCTTCAACATGTTGTAACTTACTACAATCAACACCAAATCACAAGCGATGTTAACTAAAAGTCATATATATCCCAAAATAGCTTCTCCTAATCTCGCATGTCTTCATTCACCATATACTATGTTTGCTGACCAAAACTGTACTTATATACTCTATAATTCTTCTTTCTAGACTTAGTAATTTTGCAAGCTATAACTCAAAACCTATGTTTTACACCAAGAAATCATCCATACGAGATGTGTTTCCATGAATCATAACCCTAAAGTGTTCCAGAATACTCTTCAATGAACCACTTGCCAACAATCTCTCCCTTTGGCATTGATGGAAACACTTAGAAAAAAATTAATAAGTGTCAGTACTAAAAAGAATATACATTGCACTTCTATAACTCCTTTACATATTACTCTATCTCTTATCTGTACATTTTTCATATATTCTCTTCTCCCCCTTTGATTTCAATGGCAAAGGTATGCAAAAATGTAGAATAAAAAAATTGCTTACCAAAAATTTTATACCATCTTTAGCACATCCTAGAAGGAGCTTTCCAATATCTTCACTTCCTCTGACCAAGTCTTTACCAATATATGACTCACATGAATCAGTCCATTAAGTGCAAAAGAGGATGTCTTTGTTGCCTTTATCTTGGTAGGCATGTATCGAGTGAGTGCCTTCTCTATTTTCTCCATGTGTGAAAGGTGGATCTAAAGAATTGATAACTTATGAGTAATTAAACTCTTTAGCATACCAAATCTTCCCACAACTCTCCATTTCTCTGTATCCAAAACACTCAATTTGTCTAATATCCTAGATACTTCTTTGTCTAATGCCAATATGGTGTGTGAGGAGGTCTCACAACTATTCATCAACTTGTCCAGAGTTTGTCTGTCATTTTCTATTATATCCTCAATGTTCTTAAGATGTTCGATAGGATTTATATAGTAACTATATAACTTTCTACCATGCGACACACAACTCTTTGCCTCAGACATGGTTTTTATCAGTATGCCAATGTCTCAATAAATAGACTTTCATACTTCCTCCAACTTCATTGCAAGTTACTTCTTCTGTGCCTTCTCTTCAGAAATATTTTCTAAGGACTCATAATGACTGTCAAATTCATCTAATACCTTGTTCAAATTCTTTGCATTGTCCTTTTTTTTTTAATTAAGAGGTATAGGTAGGAGTTTTTTGATAGTATCAAATTCTCTTTCCATTACCGTTGACTTCTTCTCACATTTCTTCTCATATCTCTCCTTTTCTTTTTCAAATGCAATGTAGAATAGCTTCATCAATTCATCTCCATCCATACTCTCAAAATTAGTGCTCAGAGTTCTATCTCCACTTACCAAAAATAAAGATGAAGAAATAAATGCATGAGTTTCTTGTTTCACTTCAACTTTATTTACTTCTTCCTTTGCTACTTCAACTTCTCTCACTTTCTGCTCTTCTTTCTCTACCACTGTTAGATCAATGCTTCCTCCATCAATGTCAGTATTCTTCTCAAAAGGATCACTAACATCCTATGAAGTGTCCAAAGACACAGACACACTAGTAACAAAGAAATTTGGTTACTTAATAGTACTAACAAATTTATTAGTGTCTTCATCCTTTGGTGTATCAAGGTTTACTTTGGCTATCCTTGATGACTCACCTTTTAGAATTTTAGGCTTAGTAGTCTTGAGAGGTGAGGACTTCTCAGGTTTAGTTCCCATCAAAACCTTATCAACTACCTTATGTTTTTCCTCAACAACTTCATTATACTTTCTCCCCATTATCTTCACCAATCTTGACTTGGTTCCCAACAAAGGTTTCAAAGCATTTAATATCTTTTTAATTTCCTTGACAAAAATAACAGGTAACTGTATCATCTTAAAATGGAAGCACTTCCATGATAAGAATATTTATCCCTCCTTAGGGGATGTTTTTTACCACCATCATACTGTCCCCTCATTTCTGCATCATCTCCTACTTCTATGCCTGTTTAGGACCCTAATTGGGCCTCTTCGGGCACCTTCTATCCCACCTGGCACTTTTTCCAGGGGTTCTGACCCCCTGGGTCAAGGTTGACCTTGATCTTGACCTAGGTCAGGGTTGAAATTGACCTTAACCTAGGTCAAGGTTGACCTCAACCTCAACCTGCGTCCCCCTTCCAAATCTAGAAGCTTGTCGACTTCCAAAGGTCATCAAAAATTTATTTTTCCCACTTCCAAGTCGGTTGTTTTGGGTTCCGAAGCGGCAAATCCTAAATTATATTTAATATAGGTCCTCTTCTAGGGGCATGGGTCTAATTGGAATTTAATTCTTCTATGTCAGCCTCCTTAGAAGATTGTGCCCTAATTTCATATAAAAGGTGTAGACACCCGAAAATGGACAGGCTTGCGACTTTACATTAAAAATACTAATTTTCATCTATTAATTAATGGTTTTTTAATCATTAATTAATCATCTATTTTCCTCTAAATTCATTCCCCAAATCATCTAATCAAATTCCCAAAATTAATTAAATAATTAATTTTATTTA
>MU223540.1:82395-94322 GCA_018584345.1 Thuja plicata
TTTTTTATGATATTTCATAAAAATTTAATTTTGGACACAAATCAACATTTCTTATCAAAAAAGTTACATTTTTGGAAAGGTCTTGAAATTATACAAGGACTTTATTCTCTGTTATTTTATTTTTTCTTAAAAATATTTTCAAAAAAAGAAAGATCTTTGAAAAAGTTTTCTTTTTGTGTGTTCTTTCTTGATTTCTTGGGATTGAGAAAATGACTAATGGCCAAGAGGATAATCAAACGCATACTAGGTGCTAGAGAATTAAGAGATGTCAGAAGGAGAACCATCAACTATTGATCACAACAAAGGGCTATTCTTGCAATCATAGCTAACAATCAAAGTGAAGTAAACATGAGATACATTGATTCAATTAAGAGACTCACAGGTAAGTATAAAGTCACCATTAATTTCAGCAATCTCGACAATCCTGGAGTTTTCGGATATTTTTCTATTTTGGATTGAAAGATTTCATTTCTGAAGATGCGAAACACTTTCTTTGACAGGTACAAATCAAGGAGGCAAGATAATAATACAATTTAAAATTCATTCACTTGTCGATTTGGGTTTAAAAAGAACAGTGTTTATCATCACACATCTTACATCTCACATTTCAAAATTGGGCTTAAAATTGATGTGGGGACTAAA
The DNA here is from genome assembly GCA_018584345.1 of Thuja plicata. Classification (NCBI taxonomy): domain Eukaryota; kingdom Viridiplantae; phylum Streptophyta; class Pinopsida; order Cupressales; family Cupressaceae; genus Thuja; species Thuja plicata. Next base: position 83,038 of record MU223540.1, read on the forward strand.
ATTGAACAAGGCAAAGAATTTCTCGATTTGGTGCATTAAAATTGAACAAGCAATCAACACCTACGTTTGGGCTTAAAATTGAACACTTGTGCTTGTATGGTGGTGTAACTTAGTTCACATTTCAAACTTTTGAAGTTTAATCGATTTACCTTGTGTCTTGAGTCTTGGGTGCACTTGCACAAACTGTTAGATTAGAAACCTTTGTACTTTTTAGAAAGGCTTGTCTGGGGAATGCGCTTCTTCCTCAGAGAATGACCTTAAACCGGTAATCCTTCTGATTGGTATATAAACAAGGCACGAACCAAAGTTCTATCTTATCTAGCCAAGCTCGAGCAAGGTGTGTTGGTGATAGTCTGGATCAGGTGAATATCCCTAAGGAGCCAGCGTGATCAACTAGGATCTTAAGCGAGTCACACACGTACAAACTGATTGGAGAGACACCACAGACCCTTGCTACAACCTTTATTAATTAGAGGCCAACCCGTTTTACCTCCAAACAGGTACCTTATTATAGTGCAAGGGGTTGCAGAATTTCTCCCAAGATCCCCAACATATGTGTCCCACAGTATTTGTGTAGTGAAAGAGATCTTCACTTCATGGCAACAATACCTAGAAATGGAAAAAACAAGGGCAACTACGTCGTGGACCTTCATCTCCTAGTAGTGTGACACTTGTTGTGTGAGCTAACAGACAATCAAGCATTGGGCCTATAACATTGTATTATGAAGCCATTGACCTAGATTAAATCTAACTATTCATTGTTGAGACCTCGTGATAACCTTGCAACTTGAAAAAGTTGTAGAACATACACATTGTTAGTCTTCATTCTTCAAAACACAATGTCTATTGTGCTTGTTTCTTTGATCAATTTCTAAAAATGCAAAACAAAACATCCAAACTGTCAAAACAAGTCAAACGTGTTAAAGTCTAGGGTTGTCAACGTCAACTATCTTGCAAATCAGAAGTAATCAACCATTTACTTTTTCGCAATCGATAGAGTTGTACCGCAATTGACCAGAGATACTTTATTCCTATTTTGACCTAAAAACCTTGAAAGAACTCTTCATTTGGTGTCCAAAGCTAGAGTCCATCCCAGGAAAATGCAAAGAACATTGTGTGAATCTCTAAACATCAAAGATCATCCCTTCTCTAAAAAGCATGATTATTGTCAAATACATTGTTAGTTTGAAAGCTCAGACTCGAAATACCTTGATCTCATCATATTAAACATCATCATCCTTATCAAATTGACTTTGTCCAAGACAAAGGTTGGAAAATATTATCTTTTTACATCATCACCACTTTGAGATCAAGCTATATCCAAATCTGTCCCTAGAATTACCCTTGTCCTAAACATAACTCAAACTTCCTTAGAAAGGATATTCTTCTTTGTTTGCTTTATATCACTTGTTTTAGTTACAAAACTTGGAGCACACTATGTCTCAAACACCTCATGGAGGACCTTACATAAGATCTAAGGATATAATACAACCTGATGAGTCATATATCAACTAATTCCCCACTTGGGAAATAGAGAAAGAGAACAATCCTTTCATAAATACCAGTTCTACTCTGTTCCTTGAACAACCCCATGGGGCAGCTCTTTTCCAAAATGTCACAGAAGAGGAACTAGAGGATATAGAGAAACATGCTTATTCCACACAAGTAGTTGACATTGTTGTAGAGAGGAATCCTGAATGCTTCTTAGTCATGCTGATAAAGAAAGGAGTCAAGCTCCCCGTTGAATTCAGTGTATCAACCATATGGCCTGAAAACCCTCTCGCAAGTCAAAACACTACTTAGCCTCCTCAGATACTGCCTATTGTCTCTCAAATCTTCCCACCATTGGTATTACCCACATTAACATAGATGATACCCAGTAAAACCAATGACACAAACCAGGCCAACACATCTTCCACTCAAAACATGATAGGCTCGCAAGTGAGTGCACCTATGGTTACTAGTATGCTCCCACCTTTGGTCACATCATTGAGGTAATCAAGCTCTCAAGCTACACCAAACATCAACTATTCAGAAACTATGTCATTGCTGCAGTCAACTCATACTAGTCTTGGGATCAATACTTCATGCCCACAGGGATCCATCTCTACAGGTACAACTTATAGTCAATGCCCACCCAAGGCTACACCTTTGCCCATTCTGACATCAATCCAACCCCTGCAACAGCAACCCCAGCTTCAGTTGCCTCAAATGCAACCTCCGTAACAACAAACCCAGCTTTAGTTGCCTCAATTCCAACCCCTACAACAAAAACCCTAGTTTTAGTTGCCTCAAATCCAACCCCTGCAGTAGCAATCCCAGCTTCAGTTGCCTCAATTGCAAACTTAGCAACAACAACCTCAGCTTCAACCCCAACCTCAGCAGTAGCAATATCAACCCTAATTTCAAACACAACAGCAAATGCATCAAAACCCACCATGGGCTACTCATGTGCCCCCATTTCCAAATCACTCGATGGGAAACCAATATCAAGTCCCAAAGATGAAATCCTATGTTCCTACTCAAGGGACACAGAGGCATAGCCTCATACCCACTACAACACAGAGGAACGTCCTCACACATCAACCTTGATATCAAATAGACATGTTAATGCAACAAGTAAAAACCCTTCAAACCCAAATGATGGATATGCAAAATTAGGGTCAAACTAAATCCTACACCGTAGAAGATTTATACCCATACCCCTTTGACCATTCTCTCCACATGTCTCCATTCGCAAATCACTTCTCGGTACCTAAATTCGACAAATATAGGGGCAATACCAACCCTATTGAACATATCTGAGAGTTTTTTGCTAGTTGCTTCGAAGTCGCCGATGATGAAACATATTTAATGCAACTGTTCCCACAAAGCTTGGTCAGACTAGCAATGGAATGGTTCTCGCATTTACCTCATGGCATTTAGTCTTGGGGTGAACTGGCTAAAAATTTTATAGCTCACTTCCATCATAACATCAAGCGCAAGGTCAGCATCAAGGACCTTTGTGATATCAAACAGAAGGATGGAGAGTCTTTTGTGAAGTTCCTACAAAGATGGAGGAATATGGAAAACTACATAACATATGATGTGCCCGAACAAGACCTAATATTCATGTTTGTTGACAATCTAATTCTAGACATGTCATTCACAACAAAGTTACAGTTAGTTCCAAACTTCACACAAATCATAGAACGAGGAGTTCATTGTGAGCAGAACTTAGTCAAACGAGGAATCCTTGTAGATCCAACACAAACTAATACAAACAAAAATGAAATGGACAAAGATAAGTGGTGGAATAAAAACAAAAATGTCACTAGCGATGGTGTCATTGATGTGAAGATAGTTAACTATGCACAACCCAAGGTTTCACTGCAAGGCACACCTGTGGCCAACCAAAAACCCACAAGGCCCACTCAACAAGCATACACCCAAAACCAACCTCCCCTTGTACAAGTAGTCACTGTGTCAAACAGTCAACAACAGAATATACGCAGACCACAGTTTCAATTCCAGCAATGAGATTTCACACCATTAGGAGAGCCAATAGAATCAGCCTTACGTAAGTTGATACAATCAAACACTATCACTCTCCCTAAAATTAGGGACTTTGAACAGGATGTGAACAAACCAAGGTGTTATAATGACAAGGATTTATGCGAGTTTCATTGGGTGAAAGGGCACAAAATGTCTAACTGTTACTGATTGAAACATGCTATCCAAGATCTGATTGACACAGGGGTCATCAATGTGACAAATACCCAAACCAAAGGCACAACTGATCACACTATCTTCAATGATACCTTCCATGATCACAACAAGGTAAAATCCTCCAGGTTTGGTGGACAAGCAAAACAAGTTAACTATATGTATGCCAACAATGATAATGTTATCAATTGCCTCAATACTTTAGATAGCCATGTGGCTACAATCGCTATCAAAGACCAAGGTAAAAAAATGTGTTGTAACAATGCGTCACACCAGAGTCATCTTGCAAGGAGTACCATCCTCACCTACTGTATCTGTCGATCCTAAAGAAAACTCAAATCCACATCCAAGCATAGTGGATCAACTAAAGCGCACACCTGCCCAAATCTCCATGTTTGACCTATTGTGCATATCTCCACAGCATAAACTGGCACTTGACCAAGCCCTTCAGAATGCAGTTGTCCCATGGGACATAACACCTGAGAGCTTCCAAATGATGGTCAACCATATAGTTGCTAACAAACATGCCAAATTCACAAATCATGATGTGCCACCGCATAAACCCCTGCATAATGATCCTTTGCACTTACTTGTCCAGGTCCACAAAAGCGCTATCCATAGGGTCCTTGTTGATGGTGGAGACTGGTTAAACATTTGTACTCTAAAGTTAATCAAGAAACTAGGCTATTCAGAATCAAGCATTGATGTCACAAGGAGGATAAATATTAGATCTTATGATGAAGAGGAAAGGTCCTCTAAAGGTATTATCATTCTACCTGTCTGTATCAGTCCAGCTGTCAAAAGCACTCCCTTCCAAATCCTAGACCTTGAGTTGGGATACAATATGCTACTAGGGAGACCCTGGATACATGAAATGCAAGCTATACCTCTGACATACCATTAATGCATCAAGTTCCCACACCATGGAGAGGAAATCATCATAGAGGGAGATCCCAATCCTTTCCAATACTGTAATGTAGTCCAAATAAGCATTGATAACCAGGTACCATCAAACCAAGATGCAAGCATCCCATCCTCTTTAGATTTGAATCCCAAGGATGTCATATGGATAGTAGGAAAGATAGTCATTAACCAAGATGCAAGTATTCCCTCCTCTTCAGATTCAAATCTTAAAGATATCACATGGAAAGCAAGCAAGATATCCATTACTAACAAGGGCTATGGTGAATATAGATATGAAGAGGATTTTACCATTATGTACATGCCTTAGAGCTCGAGAACTTATGGTATGCCACAACCTATTATTTTAATAGAAAATCTGCAGCCTATTTTATTCAAATATCTGCACACAACCTTTGTCAGATGGGGAGACATAGCATAAGAAAAGCCATTTGAACAAGACATCAGTACTTGGTTATACCAAGACTCACCAGAGACAATCCGACCACCCCTACCCCTATCAAACTATGGTAATGGTTACACAATGTTACAAATATTTGGGTATGATGGTACAACTGGTCTGGGGGCAAGGCAACAAGGCTTAATGGAATTGTCTCTCCCACCAACCTAGAGAAAAAAAAGAGGGTTGGGCTATGGGAAACTAGGAACACATCCGGTGGTCCAAGACATCCAAGTCAATTAAGAAAAAATAGCAGAGATGCACCGGGGGCACAACACATAACATGTCTTGATAAGCAACATATTAGCACATTTTTTGCCCACCGAAGAGGGAACCACACAAACTTGAATAGACCTCCACATAGCATTCAATGATAACGAAGGAAGTGATACATCTGACGAGTGTTCTATTGAGACTGACTCCCATGAGTATGAGTGGAGATCCTTTCATGACTCTAAACCATTGATCCCAGATTATTCCCCTCAATCAAACACTATCATAAACCTAGAAGACTTATTTGACCAACTGACCATTACCAAACAACCCTGCATAAATAAGCATGTCATTTATCAAACCTCAAGTGGTGCATCCACATCACAATCCAGTTTTGTGGGAACCATATCTGTAGTCCCTTTCAATCAACTAGATTCAAACAACCATGAAATTATATGTCTTGTACACCTAGAGCTAATAGATTGGGATCAACAAGCACCCCCTATTTTAGATATCTTTGAGAATGATGAGGCTATTACTGATTTCATGGGACTTAGGGAAGGCATTCCATCAGGAGACCATAAGGCAGGCTTCTCCATTGACCTCAACAGAGCAGCATATTTTGGGGAGGCAACTCCTCTTTCCAGTCCACAAAAGAAAAAAGAACAAAAGAATGATAAAAAGCTAAAACAAGACGTATCTTCTAGAAAAAACCTCACTGAGGCGCTAGAAGATGGAAAGAAGGAACTCCTCCCCTTGACAGAGGAGAAATCAGCATTACTAGCAGAAGAAATAGAGGAAGTCAATTTGGGAGATGACAAGAACCCAAAGAACATATACTTGGAAAAATCACTCACCCCTGAGGAGAGAGAATAGTTTATCAGCTTCCTTAAAGAAAGGATGATCAATTTCATATGGTCCTACTCGGATATGCTAGGTTTAGATCCAGAGCTAGTACTACACCATCTCCCATTGCTACCCAGTGCCAAACCTGTCAAACATAAGCTAAGAAAGATGCATCCCCATGTTGCATTGCTAGTCAAAGTAGAATTGAAGAAGCACCTAGATGCTAAGTTCATAAGACCTATACCATACGTAGACTGGATATCTAACTTGGTGCCAGTTACAAAGCACAATGGTTAGATATGGATTTGCACAAACTTCAGAGATCTCAACATAGCTTGTCCCAAAGATGACTTCCCTTACCCAACATTGATATGATAGTAGATCTAACCACTAGACATCAAATGCTATCACTCATGGATGGCTTTTCAGGGTATAATCAGATAAGGACTGCACCCGAGGATCAACATAAAATAGCTTTCACATGTCCTTGGGGCACTTACTATTGGAACGTCATGCCATTTGATCTCAAAAATTTGGGTGCAACATATCAAAGGGCTATGACAACAATATTTCATGATCTCATCCACAACACAATGGAAGACTATGTGGATGACATACTAGCCAAGTCAATGCTTCACAAAGATCATCTACAAGGATTGGGACCAATATTTTATATAATGTAGCAATACAAAGTCTGTTTAAACCCAAATAAATGTGCATTCGATGTCACAGCGGGAAATCTACTAGGGTTCATAGTGTCACATAGAGGCATCGAAGTAGACCCAGAGAAAGTCAAAGCAATATTGGACATTCCTCCACCATCGAACTCAAGACAACTAAGGGGGTTACAAGGAAGGCTCCAATCAATCAAGCGCTTCATAGCTTAGCTAGCAGACAAGTGCCACCCATTCCAACATCTACTGCACAAAGACATAAAATTCATATGGACAGAGAAATGCCAATAAGCATTCCAAATATTCAAGGACTACCTCCTCAAGTCTCCTATATTGGTGCCACGAGTCCAAGGTAGACCATTGCTTTTGTATATCTCAGCAATGGAGTCAGCATTAGGTGTACTCTTGGCACAACATGATGATGCAGGTAAAGAAAGGGCCATCTACTATCTAAGTAGAACATTGGTAGGATATGATATCAACTATACAACAATTGAAAAGTCATGCCTTTCAATTATCTCCCCTTCCTAGAAGCTTAGAAATTATATGTTGAGTCACAAAACAAAGTTGATCACACATATTGATCCTTTAAAGTACCTCCTAAGAAAAGCAGCACTCATCGGATGACTTGCGAAGTGGGTAATGATCTTAAGTGAGTTTGACATTGAGTACATAGATAGAAAGGCCATCAAAGGGAAAGTGATCGCAAATCAACTAGCAGAGGCACCCATTCAGGACCATCAGCCTATTATTTCTAAATTTCCTATCGAATCTATTATGACACTACAACCAGTGATCGAGATATGGCAACTATATTTTGATGGGTCATGCATGAACCATGGTTTGGGGGAAGGGATAGTGCTTATCACTCCAAATCATGATTAAATTCCAAATTCTTTCAGACTCAACTTCCCATGCACTAACAACATAGCAAAATATGAAGCACTGGTCATCGATCTAAAGATAGCAATTCAATGGAGAATCAAGAACCTAAAGGTCTTTGGAGACTCAAAGTTGATCATTATTCAAGTCAAAAATGATTATACGACCAAAGATGAGAAGCTCATACCATACAAAGCACAGATGGAAACACTACGCACCAAGTTCCATTACATCTTCTTCAAGCAATTCCCACGAGCACAGAACAAAGCTGCAGATGTGATGGCTACCATAGCATCACTGATTGATATGCCAAGCAATGAAACAAGATTCCAATTTCTAGTAGAGAAACTCTTGGTTTCATCACACTAAGCATCTATCACAGAATTAGCATGCGTCCTTGTTGGTCCTGAATCACCATGGTACCAAGATGTCTATAACTATCTCCAAAATAGTTTCTTACCTCCCAACTTGTCTAGGAACAAGATAAATTCCCTCATCTGCCAAGCCTCTAGGTATACCATCCTCTTAACTACTTTATATAAAAGAAGTCTAGATGGGATGCTACTACGGTGTCTCACTTCCATGGAATCCCAGAAATCTTTGTATGAGGTACATGAAGGAATTTGTGGAACCCACGGAGGTGGCAATAGCTTAGCTAAGAAGATCATCTGCATGGGATACTATTGGCCCACAATAGAGATAGATGCACACAGACATGTTCAAAGGTATAGACAGTGTCAGATTCATGGAGACCTCATCCATGCACCAGCCCAAGAACTAAACCCTATCACATCACCATTACCTTTTTCCATGTGGGGATTTGACCTAGTGGGCAAAATTACACCTTCTTCAGCAAATGGACATAAATACATCATAGAAGCAATCAGTTACTTCACCAAGTGGGTGGAGGTGATTCCCTTCACTTACATCATTGGAAAGAAAATACCAATGTTCATACTTAACCACATTATTTGTCGATACGGGATCCCTCAAACTATTATGACAGATCATGGTACACCTTTCCAAAACAAAGATGTTGAAGAGATATGTGAACAGTTCCATATAAAACAAGGGTTCTCTTCCTTTTATTATCCTCAAGAGAACGGCCAAGCTGAAGCTACAAACAAAATAATTTTGAAAATCTTGAAGAAAATAGTGAATGAATAAGGGCGAGACTAGCATTTACAGCTTAGTCCCACATTATGGGCATACATAACTAGTGTGATAACACCTACAGGAGCCACTCCTTTCTCCCTAGTCTATGGATTAGAGGTAATATTTCCCCTCAAAGTGGAAATCTCAATCCTAAGGATATCTTTGAAGAACTTGATTATAGATGAGGACTATAGAGTAGCAAGGCTCAGTGAACTCGAGTTACTAGATGAAAGAAGATAGCAAGCCTTCAACCACTTACAAGACTATCAAAATTGCCTTAGAAGAAACTATCACAAGAAGGTGAATCCATGAACATTTGAGGTAGGAGACCTTGTCCTCATGGAAAATCAAAAGAACCAAGCAGAGCGAGTCAAACCCAAAAAGTTAGAGCCTAACTGGTTGGCCCATTTGTCATTATCAGCTCTACTCAGAGTGGGGCATTCCTACTAGTGACACCAGAAGGAGATCAGCTCCCCAAATACATAAATAGTGTGCACCTCAAGAGGTTATACCCTTGAGGTCTCTATGGTTAAGGCACCTATCTAAATATCCAGAAAATACCAAAAAATCAAAAAATACAAAATGTTACCTTGGTGAGAACCTGGCAATCAGGTGCTATTGAGTAGGTACCTTGGTGAAAACCTGGCAAATAGGTGCCAAGTGTTCAAATCCAGCTTCACCATCAATAATCTCCAAGATTAAAATCTTGAGCACAATTCAAATGCAAGACTGACTACCCAAGCTATATCCAGAAGCACAATCTCCTCTAAGCACCAAGAACTTACCCATGGTTAATACTGGTCCACTAGACTAGGGGGCGATTCTAAATGTCCTGAAAAAATCCTAAAATTTGAAAAAATCATCAAAAATCCTAAAAAGATCAAAAATCAAGAGAAAATCTATCTTCATCAAAAACATTCAAAAATTTACAAAAATCCCAAACAATAAAACCAACTCGGTTATCAAGAGAGCAAAGGGTGATCACACCCAGTCAATCAATGTCACAATCATAAGCCTTGTGAATCAACATTGGGCTCATCTAACACAGCTTTAACAATCTTTCAAATCAATTAGCAAGCAACTAGCAACCAAGCCAATCTATCAATTGTCACAATCATGAGCTTTGCGAACCAGCATGGGGGCCCATCTGACACAGCTTGATCAGCTACCAACACGATCACAATCAATCAATCAAATCATATCAATCATCTTACACAGTGATGGATACACTCAAACCAAACAGGTCAGTCTTACATGAGTAATCTATTACTGAGACCAGACACACTCAAGAAATCAAGCCAATCAAGCCTATCCAAAGAGTCAAGCCAATCAAGAGAATCCAACTGCATTAAGAACCAGCCAAAATGTTGACTAGGTCGGTCAAGTCGGTCAGATGTCAGTCTATATTTTGTGTTTGTGTTCTTACGCTACTCTAGGATCCACCATGCGAGGAGAGTAGCTATGATAGATCATGACTTATTTTCTTTGATTGTTGTCTATTGAATGTTCACTTTGATCTCAGGGCCGTGATGATTTAGGATAAATGTGGTAGGTGCTGTCACTTATCTAGTAGCCACGCAGTTCCACAATCTGAGCTTAACCCTGGGAAAGAATTGGGCATTCCTTCTCTTTTATTTTTCTTGTTTGGTTTTATAGAATCAAGAGCTCATAGCACTATTCAGATGGAATCTAAATGTTTTGGAGTTCTATCTTGATTTCTATGGTCTTTCCCTTTTTATGTTGCAAATAAGAGCTCATGATGCTATCCAGATGGACTCTAGGGGTGTAGGAGTTCTATCTTGTTTTCTTGGCTTTCCCTTTAAGAAATCAAGAGCTCACAGTGCTATCCAGATGGACTCTAGGTGCATAGGAGTTCTATCTTGGTTTCTTTATTTTAGATTAATTCAGTGGACAAGCAGTATCCAGATGGTCAATATCTGGGTGCTTTTGGCTCTCTTTCTTTTCAAACAAGGAACATAGTTGAACCCAGATGGTCAATATTTGGGTGCACTAGGTTCTCTTTCTATTCAATCTCTCTACTCCTTCCACTATCTAGAGGTCGTGGCAGTATCCAGGTGGTATGTGATCTAGATCATTCGACACTCTTTGGAATTTTGGAAAAATAAAAAAGAAAAAGATGCAATGATGACAAATATTGGAAACAGGGGCAGCAACTTGGGACACTCATCCTTTCTATCAAATCATATCTATCAAAAAGAAAAAATTTACTTTCTATCATTCCTTATCTATCAATCAATCCCAGAGATCACATTCCAAACTAACTTCCTTCTAACTAACACATGCATTACTCAAAATTTTTGTACATGGTAGATTGCATTCATTTATTGCATAAGAAAAATCTAAAACATGTGCATAGTAGATCATATAATCAATGCATCCATCATCAATAACATCATAACTAACATAGGAATGCATTCATCATCATCATA
>MU223540.1:107660-133610 GCA_018584345.1 Thuja plicata
ATTGAATGAATTATCCTCAAAAAGGGAATTTCATAATTCCATGTGAAAGGACACTTATGTGTCAATAATTCATTCTTTTATTTAAATAATCTTTGCTTATTTGTCTCAATTGGAGAATGAAGAGACAGTTGTTTCTTTTCAAGAAACTCTTCATCCTCTTTCCTTGGTTTTCTATAAATTGGACCTCTTTTTCTTCATTAGGAGGACTTTTTTTAGAGCATCATTACTATAGGCAATTTATCTTTGATTTTCATGCTTTAAGATTATTTTGTTGCATAATTAGTCTACTATTCAATTGGAATTGAATATGTTTAGCTTTCATTTATGATCTACTTATAGGGCTAACAATTCAATTTGGTACTTTCAAGCTTTCTAGATTCATTGCAAGTTCAAATTCTAGCCTAAAAGAATTTCTTTCATAGATTAAAAGTACTCTTATCTCTAGATTAGAAGCATTTGATTTTCTTAGATTAATTGCATTTTGCTTCCATAGCTTAGTTGCAATTCATTCTTAGACTGTTGCAATTCACTTTCGTAGCTTAATCATTTCTCAATTCATAGATTAAGAACATTTTCTCATAGAATAGTTGCATATTTCTCATAGATAATGGTTGTTCTCATTTTATTGCACTCTTAAATCCTCCATGTTAGCAATGGTCAAGTTGCTAGCTCTCATTCTGAGGGTAAACTTCAACATCCACATCTAATTAGGAGGCAATAGGTCGCTTCAATCGCATTTGCAGAGCAAACAATTCATGTTTGTCTTTGTGAATTCATCGATTGTGTAAGGACTATGTTGTGTTTGTGTTGAATTTAGAGGTCCACATTTAGCATACAACAATAGGTAATCCTCAATCTGAATCCAACATAGCACATTTCGACTCTGCATTATAATCCCTCAATCATCACAACCTTTCATTTGTCTTGTATCACTATTACTTTTTCTTTGCATGTCTTCAACATACTCTAACTTACCGTGATCAAAACCAAATCACAAATGATGTTAACTAAAATTCATATACATCCAAAAATAGCTTCTCCTAATCTCACATGTCTTCATTCACCATATTATTTTCTCACCAAACTGTACTTCTATACTCTATAATTCTGCTTTCTGGACTTAGTCATTTTGCAAGCTATAACTCAAAAACTATGTTTTACACCAAGCGATCATCCATACCAGATTCTTTTCCATAAATGAAAACCCTAAAGTGTTATAGAACACTCCTGAATGAACCACTTTCCAACATGTATGATTTTGGTGTTTGTATTTGCATGATTTTTTTTGTCAGTACATGTTGACTGTTATGCTTACAGTGTTACTCTAGGTGTTTACGATATAAGGACTTTCTTGCAATTCATCAGATGACCTTGATATAAAACATATAGTGTACTCTAAAAAGGTTCTATCTAGTTTCATATATCAATGGGTTTAGATATTCTATTGATCAAGACGTGGTCTTTGTTGTGGTGTTCCAATGGTTCCAGAATTTGCCTATGTCTCAGTGAATGTAATATGCATTGTATAAATCTTAAGTGTGATCTATATTTAGGTCCTATGGTATCGTGTTGTGAAGATATCTTAAGTATGATCTAGGTTTAGGATCATTGGTAGCGCATTAAATATAATTGTAATATCTTTGTATATTGAGGTCGACACACTCTTTTGGTGTGGCTAACATATGTTTGATCGGATACTTGTAAAAATAAAATTAAAAAAATTATATCTGAGATGAGAGAAAGTGAACAAATGTTCAAGATGGAGATAGAGAACCAAAGGTGATATAGTGTGAAGTCTATTTTTTATGTCAGGCAATGTTGTGAAAGAAGTTGATTAATATAGAAAAAAAGAGCCTTATACACTATGTTGGAGAAGTTTGGTGTATGTTGGTAGAGGGTATATATCAGATCTCTATTGTCGGTGATCTATGTGCTATCAGTTGGAAATATTTTATGCATATTCAAATATAATTCTATCAATTCATATTTTATTAGTAAACATCCTTTGTATTGGCAGTGAGCTTAATTGTATTCGCAATGAGCCTTTCTATTTGTACCGGTAGTGATCCGGCCGTAGTGAAAAAATTGAAATAAGAAAACTAGTAGTGAGCCCTTGTAAAAATCACCTTCATCGACGTCACCTTAACCAGTGTCCATTTCATGATAATTAGTTTCTCCGTGGTTTTCCCCAGTTTAGGTTTCCATGTAAATTCTAGTGTTCTTTGTGTTGATGGATTTGTTATTTCATGTTTATATTTAATATAAGTTTCTAAATTATTTAAGTATTTACCAATTTAGTACAAGTTTTAATAAAAAAATAGCATAATTGATTCACCCCACCTCTTAGTTATTCGGCCTATTAAACAACTAGTATCAGAGCATGTCAACTACTTTCACATGAGATATTTCTAGGGTGAAGGTTGAGGAATTCCTTAGGATAGACTTAGGGAAATTTGTGGAGTATAGGGTCATATTTTCCCCATCCTTCTATTGGTCCCCACTTCTAATACATCACCTTTATATTGTTACATATGTAGCCTTGTCAAACATAATGTCCATACACTCCTTGAATGACTATTTGATTTATTAAAATTAACAATACCCTTAGTTGTGATACCTTGATACACTTGGTGGAATAGGTAGTGTTGGCATATCCACCTCATCTCCACATATTTATGTGTATTAGAGCCTATGTTTCAGAACTAAAATCTCTAGTTATTGTTTCCCATGTGAGTTATTGGACTTGGTGCACAATGGTGTAAGTACTTGTGTTGTAAATTGGCTGTGAGCTTGATGCTTGGATGCCTTGTGAGGCATTTTAATGAGACCAGTGTGATCAAACCCAAATAATGTGTGTTGGAGGAAGGATACCTCTTGGTTCTATTGACACTTTCTAGAGATGGTTAGATACCCCTTCTTGAGATTCATTTGAGATGGATAGATCTCGTTAGTTAGTGTTTTTCTCCTTATGTGTGAGTCCTTTTGAGTCTTTGTTTAGTTCAAAGTGTGTGTATACTTTTGGTGATAGTGATTTGTATTGACTTGTATTACCAAACATGATATGTTGACAAGTGTATGTCATTAAGGGCTAGTTGGACCCTTGCTTATGTTGAGAAGTGTCTCCTAGTGTGGTGGCCTCCTTAATGTTGATTTTTTGTTATCATGGATTTTTAGTGGCACAATATAACTCATAATGTAATAATACCCAAGATCATGTAACTATAAGTAGGAAGCACATAATAATTTATCATGTGTGCATTGAGATAAAGATATAATCATATATAGAAAGTGTTAGGACTGCAAAAATTTCCATGATGCTAAATCTTGCCTATTTTTATGCTATGTCTAAGCCTTGTTATTAAGGCCTAATTACCTTTTGATCCAAGCCCTGGTTACCTTTTTTTTCTAAACCCTAATTCTCTCATGCCTTTTATTTTAATGTGTTACCTTTTTGGGAGCCACTTAAGTCACTTTAAGTCATGTGTCTTAAGTCGTCGTGCGGGGGGGGGGCATTTATTTTTAAGTCTTAAGTCCTAGCGGGGATCATGTATTAATATTTCCTAAGTCTAAAGCCCCCGTGGTGTTTTATGCTTTAAAATATATTTAGTAGACTACTTTTGATTGGACGGCAGGCATAATGCTTTGATAAAAAGTTACGTGAAGGATAGCCATCGCAGGATCACACCTAAGTGACAAGTGTCCATCTTAAAATTGTGGGGGTGACATTTTCAAAGATAAACCGAGAGTGGTTCGCGGTCATATCAAATTTAATCCAACGGTGGGTGAAATCCTGTGAACGTAATATGTGAGGAGGTTTATCTTCAAGGTATCGCGCCTATGTGATAGGTGGCTAGTGGAAGGACCTGGCTAGAGCTAAAAGGAATTTAAAGGTAAGTCAGATCAATTTTGATCAAACGGAATGCATGATGCCTAGAACAGAAGATGCACGTTGTTTATTCATCACAAGATCATGCCTAGCTAAAACATTTCCATCTGGAGATCTCTCCTAAGTGGGGTCGAAAGATAAAGCATTGAGCAAATCATAGTAAATCTAACGGTTGCCGTGATGTTGCTAAGAAAATTTGCACATGGTTTTATTCATCACGGGATCAAGCTTGGATGACACGTATCCACTTTGAGATCATGGGTCTGGGACTTTGAAAGAGGTAAAGATGGGTCAAATCTATTTTAATCCAACAGTATGTGCGATGCCTTGATCCAAAGCTACACCAAGGATACTCATCGTGGGATCATGCCTAAGTGACACCTATCCAGGTTGATAAGGAAAGGTAAAGTGGGACCGACAGTGCTACATGGAGTTGAAATGCCGCTCATTGATTGGTTTCCTTCACCACTGTTGTTTTGATGTGGAGGTCATCAATTTGTTGACTTTTTGGACTGCACGAGGTGCTAAGATGGTTCCGATCATTGGATTTGTTTTAAATTTCATTTTCTTAAGGGAAGGTGGATGGGAGAGATGGATAATGAGCTATCTGTGAGAATTAATAGCATCATAAACCTCGAGAATACCATTTTTTTTGTTCAAAATGTGAAGACAATTGAGAATGCCAAGTCTCATTTTGGGTTTTGGAGAAAGGAAGTTAAGCGAATGAAGACATAATTGGATGAATTAAACTATATTGTAGAACCCAAGAAGAGTGAAATTGTTAACTTCCCCTGGCCCAATGATGAGGTGTTTGTAGCATGGAAGGGTGAGTTACCCGAGATAAATCAAAGAAACAAGAACACCCCATTATTCCTTCAACAGGTGGTAGTTCTCCAACATCCCAAGGTGGTCAGCAGTTACAAATAGATATTTATGCATAAAAGGAATAAAGAAAAAAGTTATACTTGGCGAAGGCAAAATAGTTTTGAAGTTATTATAAAGGCCCTGCGGTCCAATGAGAAATTTCCTTGTAACAACTCAGTTTTTGGTTCTATTGTATATTTTCTATAAAGGGATTTCCAAGATCATTTAGAAGGGCTAGAAAAATTTGACTTATCAAGTTGCATATGAGTTTTCAGTCAAGGGTATAGAAAATTGTATTAGACTATGTCAATATAGAATAGAAAGTTTCAGGTCTTTTGTCATTATTGAAGTGGTGTATATTTTGAAGAAAATTGTATACAGAAACATGATTCTTCATACTTAATACAAATAATCCATATGCGGGTCTCTCCTTCGTGTCCATTTCTTGAGTTGTTAGTTTTCTGATTCATTGCGTAGAATTTATCTATGTGTATGTTGTTATTCCTTAGTTTTGATCTAGGATCAAATTAAATATTGCTCTGGATAAGACATAGATTCATTTGGTATGCATAAAGATTTTATAAGAAGTGTGGGTCTAGGTTAGTTGCATTTATGGCTTTGAATCTTTGACAATAGTTGGTTTTTGTATTCTGCATCTGCATTAAAGATATTACCCAATGCATAAGGCACTGGTCATAAATTAGTAGTTCTATAGTGATACATGTTTGGTTGGGTTTGGCTATATTCTGGAAATTTTAAATCAAAACCATTTGAAAACTCTTTTAAGTTTTGTGGTTATGTATTGTATGTTCTTCATGGTAATTGAGAATAATTAAATGAGTGGTTATCATTCAGCATTTTCTTATCATTCTATGTTGTTTAAATCTAGAGAGAATTGTAAAGTGTGGTATATATATTGAGCTAGATTAGGTGTACCCGCCTTGGTCTTGCAGAACCAAAAGTGCAAAGGGTAGTCTTGTCCCTATAGTTGGTCCAGTTACCTTAGATTTCCCCATATTTGGAACTAACCACTCCTTAAAACCCATCTATAGGTATATTGGTAGCTTACAAAGCGTAAAATCATTTTAAAAACCAACAGAAAGTATGTAAAACATAGTATATTTTGAGATGCATGTGAGTTATAGGTTATTGTAAGAAATTCCACACCATTATTATGATCTACATGATGTTATTGATAACTTACATGATGCTAGAGAACGTATATATACCTCAAGACTATAAATCCTAAGAAACTAGGAATGCTCAAATAACTTCTTTCTGTTTTGTACCCAAGTTAGTATAGAAGTATTTTATTTTTTATTAATTTACACATGAGTTAGGATGCATTCCTATGGAGGGGGTTTAGGAACAATTTTTGTGGAGCATGGTATCTCATGAGACAAAAGAAAAATGTTGTAATATTAATTAAAATCTTTTCCTGATAATCAGGAACCTTTAAATTTTAGTTTATAATTTTAAAATGGTACATTTAGGGTCTAGCTAGAAAATTTCCCCATCAACAAAGAAAATCTCTACCACTTTTCAAACATCTAGAGTTTTTAAATTAATACCAATTATTTCTATAATCATTCTATGTTTTCCTAATTTGTTTTTTATATAAAAATGTATACTCATTTTATTAATTTCAAATAAAGTATACATTGAACCCGGTTTAGGGGAGCATACTAGAAGGAAAGAACCAAGTAAAGAAAACCTCTGGTTATAGCTCCTGTAATAAGCCTATGATCTAAGATGAAATTCCATCGTAATGACAAACAACCAAATTTCAAATATATAAATAAAACTCAAACCCAAGCCTAAGAAAGGCAACCACTAAGGATCAAAATGAAATTACATCAGTATGGCCAATACCCATGAACCGTGGAACAAGTAGATAAATAAAACCCAACCCCAAGCCTAAAAAAGGCATCCACCGCTAAGGATCAGAAAAAAAAAGCCATTTACAGTACATAAGACCCCAAGTGGTAAAAAGTGTGCAATAATTTGTAGAATGTAAGTAATATCCTGAGAGGAGAATGCAATTTATATCAAAAGAATATGTGACCACCTGCACATAGAACACACTACTTCAAAAATAAATTGGGTCAGAAAAATTAATCAATCTAGTGATATAGTTGAGTCGAGCGAGAACAGAAGAATGATAGGAACATGAACACAAAAAACCATGTAGTGCATACCCATAATAGCCCTGAATATCATATGATGACAGTATACTGAGAATGTATGGCATTAACATAGTAGAAAATCAGTGTCCCATAATTGATGATTCATCAAATCAAAGAGCAAATGAGCAAATACCAACAATCAATGTTGATGGTGGAAGAAGGCAGAGCTACTTCATCCACCCCCACCATTGAATGTCAGATAGATCGGTAGAGAATATGTGAAAATTTTCAAATCAACATCTCACTATAGTTGATCCACATATCAAAGGTCAAATGAGTAGAAAAAACAATCAGTGAAGCTGGTGAAAGAAGCTTCATCCACCCCCACCGCAGAAATACAAGTCAGCATCCCACAATCATTGACCCACCATATCAGTGAGCAAATGAGTAGAAATCAATAATCAATAATGTTGGTGGAAGAAGACATTGAGCTCCTTCATCCACCCTCGCCATAGAAAGATAGAGATAAAGGCAGAGACTATGTGCATATTTTCAAATTAGCATCCCAATATCGCTGATACACTAAATCAATGATCAAATGAACTGGAATCAACAATCAATGATGTTGGTGGATGAAGGCATTAAGTTCCCTCATCCACCCTCACCATTGAATGTGAGAGATAAAGGTAGAGTATATGTATAGGATTAAAAAGAAGCTATTAAACACCAATAGGAAATTTAAAAGCATTTTCCCAACTATAACCATAATCTAGCATACCAACAGAAATTATTATCACTGCAACATATTCCATAACCCTACATTTAATAAGGAGAGATAATGCCAATCATGTCAAGATTTTTTCCATCAGTCAAAGAGACCCAATGCATTCAATAATAACATGGAGGCCATCTTCTAGAGAGGTATGCCAAAAATATGTGAAAGTAGTCACTTAGTGATTGAAATGGCGAGAAGAGCCATCAAATAGATCAGTCACAAATGAAAAGAGATCATCATGAATCATGGCCAATAGCCATGAACCCTGGAACAAGTAGATAAATAAAACCCAACCCCAAGCCCAAAAAAGGCATCCACCGCTGAGGATCAGAAAAAAAAAAAAAAGCCATTTACAGTACATAAGACCCCAAGCGGTAAAAAGTGTGCAATAATTTTTAGAATGTAAGCAATATCCTAAGAGGAGAATGCAATTTATATCAAAAGAATATACGACCACCTGCACATAGAACACACTACTTCAAAAATAAATTGGGTCAGAAAAATTAATCAATCTAGTGATATAGTTGAGTCGAGCGAGAAAAAAAGAATGATAGGAACATGAACACAAAAAACCATGTAGTGCATACCCATAATAGCCCTGAATATCATATATGGTGACAGTATACTGAGAATGTATGGCATTAACACAGTAGAAAATCAGTGTCCCATAATTGATGATTCATCAAATCAAAGAGCAAATGAGAAAATACCAACAATCAATGTTGATGGTGGAAGAAGGCAGAGCTACTTCATCCACCCCCACCATTGAATGTCAGATAGACCGGTAGAGAATATGTGCAGATTTTCAAATCAACATCTCACTATCGTTGATCCACATATCAAAGGTCAAATGAGTAGAAAAAATAATCAGTGAAGCTCGTGAAAGAAGCTTCATCCACCCCCACCGTAGAAATACAAGTCAGCATCCCACAATCATTGACCCACCATATCAGTGAGCAAATGAGTAGAAATCAATAATCAATAATGTTGGTGGAAGAAGACATTGAGCTCCTTCATCCACCCTCGCCATAGAAAGACAGAGATAAAGGCAGAGACTATGTGCATATTTTCAAATCAGCATCCCAATATCGCTAATACACTAAATCAATGATCAAATGAACCGGAATCAACAATCAATGATGTTGGTGGATGAAGGCATTAAGTTCCCTCATCCACCCTCACCATTGAATGTCAGAGATAAAGGCAGAGTATATGTATATAGGATTTTAAAGAAGCTATCAAATACCAATAGGAAATATAAAAGCATTTTCCCAACTATAACCATAATCTAGCATACCAACATAAATTATTATCACCGCAACATATTCCATAACCTTGCATTTAATAAGGAGAGATAATGCCAATCATGTCAAGATTTTTTCCATCGGTCAAAGAGACCCAATGCATTCAATAATATGGAGGCCATCTTCTAGAGAGGTATGCCAAAAATATGTGAAAGTAGTCACTTAGTGATTGAAATGGCGGGAAGAGCCATCAAATAGATCAGTCACAAATGAAAAGAGATCATCATGAATCAGCCATGTCATAATAAATTAGAAGTAGAATGAGTACTGCCATAAATAATCACAATCATAATGAAGAGAACTGCAAACAACATAGTGTGGGTGAGTCAGTATAATTAGAGAAAGGAGGAAAGGAGATAAATTCCCACCTCTTGTTGCAGAAAGTTATCATCAATGGCCTTATTAGCCAGAAAATATGCAACTCTGTTTATTTCCCTCAAATAATGTTTAATCTCATATTCTAAGAAAGCTAGGAGCTGAAGTAAGACTTTGTCTAAATGATATTTGAGGTTCCATCACTGCGATCTTTTATTGATGATGGCATGAAAAATAACCATGGAATCACCCTCAATCACCAGCTTCTTGATGTTTAACGCTACGGCTAAGGAGATTCCTAAACTGGGTGCCTCCATTTCAGCAACATTATTAGTCCCATGTGAGAGTTTCCTACAAACTGTCTTGATGATTGAACCAGTACAATCATGAATGATGGCACCAACCCCAAATACCCCAGGGTGCCCCTAGAGGCACCATCAAAGTTCAGCTTGTTTGTTAACTTCAATATGCAAAATAATAAAACTCATTAGACCACAAAATGTTATATATTTTGAAGCTTTAGCTTTTAAATTTAAATAGTATGAAAAAATTTGTGCAACTACCTACTTTAAAAACTCCCAAAACTATCTCCACCTATTCTCCACACAAAATGGCATGACTTAAAAATAAAAATCGGCATAATTTAATGAGTTTTCATCAAAAAATTGTATTTTTACAGCATTGTGGAGGTAAGTTACGAAAATCAAACCAATGTGAATTACGTAAAAATCCATTATAATATGCAAAGTTCAAGTATGAACTTATATGATAATACTATTTTATGTAGAAAATAAAATAACTGCATCCCCATAGACTCTCCACAACACCACTGGAATGTGTTAGGAAACTTCCTCCATACGGCTACATCCTTAATTCTTTGGAGTAAAAAAATCATAACAATAATGAAAAAGTAGCACCATGATAGATGCCATTAATAATGGGAACTTAGGTGTTTAGTTATAAATCATTGCAAGTAATTGCAAAATGGCTAACAGCATTGATTTGCTAAGTTTTTTTAGATTTTCTTGAAGGACGAATATGTGTTGTAATCTCACCTAGTGAATCGATCCTTATTTTCACAATAAATCTCTATAGTGTGAGTAGTGGGCCTCACCATACATTCATTTATTTCTGTGTCCTTGCTTTAAGGCCCATATAACTTGACATCCATCAGCATTTGTTCTTCTCTAGTGCGATATTTAGACTTGTACAAAGATTTGCTTGGATATATGCTGTCAACCCACCATTACCAGCACCACACTTAGCAGACAATTATGTCAACATTCAAGGCATGATTCCATAACATTTAAAATAATAGGGATGATAAAGTCATGGAGGTCAATATTATGGCAATTACTATTATTTAGTGAGCAAGAGTTTATTAAAATTTCAACCAATTCTTAGATATGTCTGAAAGTATGTTTCTTAATTGTATTATTCATCAAAGTTGATAAAGTTATGGAGTTCAAATACTATGGTGTTTCTTAGTTGTATTATTCATCAAGGTTGATAAAGTTATGGAGTTCAATATTATGTCAAATACTTATGTTGAGTGAAACAGGATTATACTAGAATTTGTACAAGACTTTATTCAAATTTTGATTATTCTTACATGTTTTTGAAAGTATGTTTCTTAGATTCATCAAGGTGTAAATTCTTACTTCTCATATAAAATAACAAAACTAATTCACTAATGATATAAAATCTTCTGAATTATGTTGATATAAAATCTTCTGAATTATATTAATTGAATTCAAATGAAGTGGACGGTTGATCTGTTGAATTGTTTTATTTGTTCTCATTTAGTTGGAAGGCTTACAATCAGACGCTGGAAATTGTGTTTTCTGATTTGCTCGCTGTCAAAGGTTGCATCTTTTCATAATACTAGCGTGCTTAGCTTTTAGTACTGAGATGGACTGTGGGAGAATATTGTTTTGTCATTTATATGATAATCTTGTGAATTGTATCTTTGAATTCGCCATGAGTGTTTTGAAATCCGTGGGCTCTTTTTCAATCAAAATAGCTTTCAAACAAGATGTTTTCTTTGAAGGTTGCATGTGTTATTTCACGTGGAGAGATTCCTGAAAGTAGTATGAAAGTACGCACGTGTTTCCTATGAATTATTAAGTGTGCAGGTAAGATTTAGACATTTTGCAAAAATACAATATTCCACATTTTTTTCTCTACTTTTTTTATTTTATTTTATAATGTTTTTAATGGTGAAATTTATATAACCATATAAATGTTATTAGAGTTGGGTTTTTTAAGTAAAATAATTTGATAAAATTATGTATCGTTATTTTTGGAAGTTGATTTTTTTTTTTTTATTCTTTCAAGATTTGTATTTTTTATTAATAGAAGTTGGTTCAATTTTTTATTTTTTATTTTATGATTTCAGAATATATTTCGTATCTTTTTATTTCAAGTTATTCTTACAATTTTCAAATTCAATTTTGAAGTGCTTAAAATTGACCTCAAATTCAAATTGTTCTCACATTTTCAAACTAGTAATTGAGAGTTGACTTGACACATGTTCATATGATTGATTGTTGTCTTTATTTTTAAATACATCCACTTGTGCAATTAAATATATGTAAGAAAAACAAGTAATATTTTTTTTTTCAAAGAACAAACAATTCTAGAAAACTTAGAGCTTGGAGCTTAAAAGGAATCCATTGTATTGGAATCTAAATATATATAGGTCATATTCATATGTGTGCATAATAACTTACAACATTCATACAACACTCTAAAGGCAATCTATTAAGTGGGGTAACCTAGGAGAATTATCTCTAGCAATTCAAGAAATTTGAACTAAGAAATTTTAAAAAAAATATTGTCAAAGTTTGTTGTCTATTAGAATATAATTGTGTTTCAAATGATAACTTTATGCTACTCAAGATTGACTAGGCTAAGGCACTTGATCCATCAACCCACAAGAAATTCTCAATCAATTTGAATTCCAAGATAGTGAGGACATTGAGATGAATAATTTTTTATTGTGGTAAATCAATCCAATGCTTCTTGAGCTTCCATATTTTAACATAAAATTGAGAGCTAAGTGGATATGTATCTTTTATATTTAACTTTAAAAATAGGGTAAATGCACCAAGATGATGAACAAAAAGAGGGGTATAAGTGGCCACCTTTTTTAAAAAATCAAGTAAACTTGAACTTGAAGGAACAATTCGAGACTCGTGCACTCAAAATTTGAAGATACCAAAAGAACAAGAAATGTAGTACTCTAAATCTAGTTTCTAAAATACTATTTTTTTTCAAAACATGGATAAGATTAAGAGAGTCAAATCCTTCTCACACACAAAAGTGTTCTTATGTTTTTAGCGAAACGTGACATAGTGTCTAGTGTATGAATCAAAAGAGTTAGAGTTGCATTTAGTATTTTGGAAAACTCTTTTGTAAACCAATAGTTAAGAATGAGTACTAGAAGTTGTGTACTTTTTTTATAGTTTTTCTATGATAATTTTTTGAAGTGGATGCATCTTAAAAGTTAGAACTGTGAAAGCATTGGTAAAAAAAATTAAAAATTAATATGTTAATGTTGTTCAATTCTAAAAAAATTATATGGTTAGAAATCTCATAAAATGTCTGAAATTACATATGGTGATAATTTTGTAAATACCCAGTTGATAACATGTAAACTTGATAACGAGGAAGTTGCGAAAAACAACTGCGAGAAGAAAATACATAAAACAAAGGGAAAAGAAGCCCCCAAGTGTGTGTGTGTGTGTGTGTGTGTGTGTGTGTGTGTGTACACACACACACACACACACACAGATAAATATGTGTGTGTGTGTGTAATCTATCTATCTAAACTTTCCCATGTCACACCATTAGAGACATTGTCAAACATAAATAGGTGAAGTTACTGGAGAGATCTTGAAATTTTTCCTCCCCCCTCTCTCTCACACAACCCTAAACCCTATACATTCAACCTTCAACTATTCCCCCTCTCTCTCTCTCCCTCCCCAGCTCTNCCCCCCCCCCCCCCCCCCCCCCCCCCCCTTACCCCTCACCCCTCCCCCTCTCCTCTCCTCTCCCTTTCCAACCCACTATCTCTCCATTGCAACCATTAGGGTCAAAATTGGGTTTATAGTTCCAGGGTGGATTAACAAGCCAGATGTTGAAGATCTCAAAATAATATATGGTAGCTAAAGAAAATAGAGCTTTCTAATACTATTATAATTCTCCCCAGTATATACATACCTACTTACTTATTTATATATTTGTATACACATGCCTAGAATAAAGATGCCTTGCCTTCATGGCTCCAAGATCATGCTTTAGTACCACTTATAATGAAATGACTTGCACAAGAAGAATATAATAGGAAATGTGCTACAAATACTTAATAATTATAATATGCCACTTCAAGGAGGAAACCTCCTAATCCAATTCGAGGGGGATACCTCCAATATTATTCAATAAGAACTCAATTCTTTGTATGATGGTAATAAATGATATATCTCCTAGAATTACTATATTATGCCTTGAATACCACATAGTTTGACTTGGATACTTAAAATATGACTCCTTAGGATGACATACATACATACATACATACATAATGATGTATCTTAATTAAGAGTGAAGGTGGCCATAACAATAATTATTCGGTGGTCCTGGCCATTCGGAGAGCAAGTTATTACATGATGTTTTTTATTTGATCTTTCCTTCTTCTCCTCTGTTTGCGCTACCCTGTTTGTGGTAGAGGGACTAGATCGGGTGTGGTTGAGATGCCCTAGGGTAGATTATGTTCTCATCTTGGGATGAGGCATGCTTGTGTTGTGGTTGCAGAGAGGTAGGACCCTATTTGGGTATGTCGTATCTCCTCCTATTTCATCAAGGTGATTTTGACTGTTGTTGCTCATCCCCTATTTCTGGCAGCTTTTTCTTACAGTGATGGCCTCCTTCAATGCATTTTCCCTCTTTTTTATACTCCTACTGAGGTGGAGTATGCCCCTATTGAGGTGGGTTCTTATCGTGTGGCCTCTTGGAGCTGGAGTCCCTCCTCTCTTCAGTCTTTTCTTCCTCTTTTCCTATTGAGGTGAAGGCTTAGCTATGGAGGTGGTCTGCGGCTGCTGGGAGGAGATTGTTGGTGGTGGTGGGTGGTTTCCACCTTCTTGTCACCACATGATGGCTTGTTGAAACTCGCTAGGGGTTGACCCTTTACTTTTGCAAGTGGGGTGGGCTGTGATGAGGTGCTTGGTGAGGACTGGAGGTCCTCCTCTTGTGTTGATGGGTATTAGATCTGTGCGCTGCTGGTTGCTTTTGATTTATAGGAGCAGGCCGGTGGATGTTGATTTCTTGTTCTTTGATGGTGGTATTTTTGGTTATGGGTTCCATGTCAAAACCATGGTCTACTGTTTGGGGAGTTTTAAAACTCTATTAATATTAATGATGTAAGACTTTGGCCTATTTTATGGGCAACTAGGGTTTTAGTGCTTCATCTTTCTTAGTTGCTGGTAGGTTTCTGTCTCAGGGCTGCTTGATTATAAAGCCTATTATTTTGAAGCTTTGAATGTATAGGGTTCTAGGGCCCCTTCAAAACCTGGTTCTGCGGCCCTGTGGTGGCCTGTTTCGCTTGAAAGGCTCTGTGCTTTCTGTCTAGACTTTCTTTCTGATCTTTCATTTTGTTCTGGGTTTCAGGCACCCTTTAAAAAAAACTTGTTTTACTTAATCAAAAATAATAATCATGTAACTTATTTAAGAGTTAAGGTAGCTATAAAAATAATTATGTAGCTTATTTAAGAGTTAAGGTGGAAAACTACTCATGACACAATACACACAGTAGGGTTACATGCATAACATATAGAGTATCCTCAAATATATAAAAACATATTAGTGTAGAGTCATAAATTGTAACTTCTTACACTTTCACACTCATTTTTATGCTCTTCTTAGTGTGTCTCCTCATAGCTCTTTCCAAGTCTATTTTTGGTCCATCCACTATCAAATTATTGTCATATGCTAGTATGAAGCTCAAATCCTATGCTTTGAGCTGTGCATGTTCATTTTCCACTATCCTAGCCCATTTTGGGTGAAATATGGTGCTAGGCACCATACTCACCCAAAATTGGGCCCAAATTTTAATAGCTAGCATGTCAGTTACCACCAATCCTTATTTGATCTCAATATTTGCATATGAGCATTGGAGGTTGACCTAATTTATCAAATACCTTTGGAACCTTTAATTCATTTCAACACATCATTCTTCCTAATCACTTCCTAGAGAAAGCATTCTGAGTGAATTATTTATAACCTTTACAAGGGAGTTTTCATGATTTACCTTATTTTTTGGTATCATTTTATTGCAAAAATAGTAGAGGGTCCTATCTAGAGAGTATTACCTTCATCAACATCATCAAGATTGAGGCATAATCCTATAAATTTAGTAATTTACTTTAGATCAATCCTTCTTTCTAATCATTATATTGTAGGGAAGGTTGAACCCTCCCAAGGTTTCATTGAGGCAATCCCCTGTACAACCCAACACCATTTTTCACTCTTATTGTGTGTAGGATTTTATATATAAGACAGACGAATTACATATCCAAAAAGAGAAGACTAAGACAAAGATTTAAACTTAAAATGAACAAAATAGCTTGGACATTGTATCTTATCCACATAGTCTAATGTTTTTTTCACAAAAATTAGAACCTACGTTCATGACTACGCATAGGCTGAATCTTCTCCATTAACAGGGAACCCAATTTAAGAAGGTGATCAGAGAGACATATTTAGTTGGAATACATTTTAGATATACACGTCACCTAGCCACATAGTCTCACAATTTTAGGCCCAAAATTCAATGATAGGTTCCTTTTTTTGGTATTGTGTTGGGAGATTGTTGGTATTGTGATGGATATTAAGATGTAGTCATAAGTTGTCACTTATTTGGTTGTTATTGATGGAAACTAAGTTAGTACAGTGTAACTAAGTCAGTACGGTCATGAAATACTATAGGTGAAGTGAAGATACAATCAGTAAAAAGATAATACTAAAAATGGGCTAAGTCCTGAAGATCGGTAGATAGTAAGAATATCACTTTGGTGGCAATCATGGTAGAAGTGGAATTATGAGGAGCGGTCACAAATACAGCTACAAAATGTTTAGATTGCAATGTGGTTCCAACCATAATTCATTTGGTTGATCAATGAGATAGTTTTTGTTGTCACAGACAAGTATAACACTTATGTTCTTAAGTAAGAGTCAGTAGATCATAGATATGATGGCATGGAATAAAGGTTATACATTCAATATTTTTATATTTATGAGATTGATGCAAACATTTAATTCAAATTTGAGGTGTTGCATTGGAGAAGTCAAAATGTGTTTGATTACTTTGGAGATATAACTTGCAGATCTTATCTTGACCTAATGCGGTCATGATAAATCATTTTATTCATTGAGATTATCATTTTGACACATGGTGCTTTCACGGGAAAATAATTTAAAGATCATTTTTATGTCAATGGAAGTTGTTTATATAGTGGGAACTGCTCATATTAAAAAGTTGTAAGTTGAAAGAGTTGTTTTGGGTGATGCAATTAGGGTTTTGTGATTTCAATTTGAGGTTGTGATCATAAAGTTGATAGACAAAGAGTGGAAAGAAGTTACATAGTACAGAGAACATGTAGGATCTGACAAGCAATTAGTGCTACATCTAAATCACTAATCTTGTTGTTCCCTAATAGTTGCAAGAAGCAAAATCCCTTAACCGCGTGAACTCTAATAGGTTCTTTTTGCAAATCCTTTAATAGGGTAACTTCTTTATTGAGGTTTGAAATCCTCTAGAGAGGTGGATCATAGTTGATTTAATGTACTCCTAATAGTGTACTAGTCACTCCTAACAGGGTGAACCCTCACAAAGGGCATTTGTAGCTCCTAATAGGAATAAAGCATTTACTATAGTATTAGGCTTGTGGGTGTCATCCCCACCGTGGTTTTTTCCCTCTTACAAGGGTTTCCACGATAAAATATTTGTGTCATGTGTGATGAGTTTGTGGATGCTTGATATTACTTTATCTTGTGTATAAATGCATCAATTATATGCTCTGTAGTTTAGAAAGTAATTCAACAGTTATCTAGATTAGTGGTTGAATTTGTTTACTATCTATTTCAACTTATTCACCCCCCCCNACTTATTCCCCCCCCCCCCCCCCTCTTAGTACCTATTAATTCCCCCTCTATTAATTCCAACACCTTTATAATTATGTTTTCCATATTTGTACTTAAGGTTTATATATCTAATTTGTAGCAAGTACTATTATGTTGATTATTGTCCAATTTACATCAAAATAGCCCTAATATTAGTTCTTCAAGCGCTAATATTTTTATTAATTGTACTGCCTTGAAATGTGCATAATTGTACCCTAAATAGAAAAATGCTCACAAAAAATAGCTTGAAGGACTAAGATATACCCTTTTGAATTTGGACTACCAAATTGAAGCAATTGGTGGAGAGAGAGCCAATTGGAGGACTTGCCTATTGATACTTGTTTGGTTGTCCAATTTAAAATAATACAAGTTGACAATCATTTTGATCATCAAATTTAAGCTAGACCCTATTAATAATCATTTGGTCATCAAAATTACAACAACCATGCAAAAAATGTTTAAAAAAAAATTGTCACCAATATATGAAGTATTATATATGAAAATAAGTTTTTGGGCTTTCTTGACTCAATGGTAGGGTCTATTTGAGTCAAAAGAACATTAATAAAAAGATTCATCAAATATGAGCTTCAACCCTTATTTTTTACTATGTCAAATTGATTGTCAAATTGAATGAATAAAAGTTAAATCTAACTTTTCCGAGCCTCTCAAATGTAATGTAATAGTAAAAACTACTACTATTATAGTTAAAATAGTTGCAATCACTAGATCTCCCTAAAAACACACTTATACATGCAAATATGAAATTAATAGATCTTCATAATTCTTTTTAATTCTTTAAATCCTATAATTAAAACACAACAAAAAATATATATTTTTTAATAAAATTAAGCAAAAAATATTCAAGAATCCATATACTTAAAACTCTCAAAACTAAAGCTCTAATACCACATTGGAAATTTGAAACAAATGAATAAGCAAGATCTTTCTATGAGAAATATAAGTTATAAAACTATAAATAAAAACACAATTACAAACTCATAATTTCAAGAGATGTGTGAATGACAAGATGATAAGATTGCATTAAAAGATCAAAAAAAAGTTGCAAAAGATTGATTGCATATATAAATGTACATGAATACCAATCAATGTAAAAAAAATGGATAGGATTGCAAGAGTATACAAAATACAATCTTGGTAGCGAGTTTACATAAAATTAAAGAGAAGATGAAGGTGGAAAATTTAACTAATACAGAATGACCACTAAATATTTTAAAAATAGTAAATGATCCTCCCTTTTAGAATTATGACACCTCAACACTTATCTCCTACTTATTAATTAATTAAAATCACTTTATTAATTTAAACAAGCTTAATAAAAGTGCAAAAAAATTATGACTATTATATCCCACTTGAAAAAATTAGAAACCTATATTAACAAATTTAACACTTTATAAGGACTACACTTAACACTATATTATATTTTTTTAAGAAAAATAGGAGCACTTTATGTGGCCCCCCTATTTGAACTCGCTACTCTCTACCCTTTTAAAAAGTAGTTTTAAAGGTATATTCAAAGCATTACAATTATTTTTCTCCTTGTATCTTTGAATTTTGAATATAACTATGTTTATTTTCTCATGAGAAAGAAAAGAATTGAACATAATCATTGAATATATCAATATTTGAAAAGGAAATTTAAGCATTAATTTAGTCATATCAATACTGATAGTTTCCTAGGTGTCAATTTTAAGATGGGAAGTATTGTTTAGATACATATCTCTTATTGTTATGTCTACATTTAATATTTCAAAGGTGACTATAAAATACATGCATCATCTTAGGATATTATTTTATTTTTCACAACTACCAAATAGTTTATAATGACTAGCTAGCAATTTATAAGCAGAAGTTATATATATTGAACCTTATCATTGTGCATGATATCAAACATAGCAATTTTTTTAAAGTTACATGGGATAATAAAGAGACTTCAAATTTTAGAATTTTCAAGAAATGATAAATTCTAGATCAAAAGTTTAATTTTTTTTTGTTGTTAAAGATATATCTTTTCTTATTTAAAGTTGCATAGGAGAATAAAGAGACTTTGGATTTTAAAAGTTTCAAGAAACGAGATATTGAAAATTTGAATGCACCTATCTTTAATTTCTCATAAGGAAAAAAATAAGGATTCCATCATAATTGAATAAATTAGTTTTTGAGAGCGAAATTCAAGCATGGATTTAGTCATATCAACATTAATAGTTTCCTAGACGTAATGTTGAAATATATGTCTTATATTGTTTGGCTAAATTTAATATTTCAAAGGCAACTATAAAGTACATGTATTGTCTTAAAATTTTATTTTATTTTCAATAAGAAGAAGTTATATATGTTAGAGTAATAAAGTGATTCCGCTTATTAATTAAATCATATTGATTTAATTATTAGGTCACTTATTATCTCTCTTTTACTTAAGCTAAACTTTAGGCATTTAATAATTAATTCTTTTATTAATTATTATTATGCAACCTAGATATTTCCCTTTTAGTGTTTCCCTTTTAGGGTTTCGGTATCCTTTTATAAGGATTCCCTCTTTGTAAATTATTCAATTCGATGGTTATTAATTAATTGAGGATGTTATTGCATTAAGTATTTTTCTACATTGTTTGCACAATATGTTTCCTCTTCCATCGATCTGTGATTTTTGGCCTCCATAGCCTTTTTGCTTCTCTCTTTCTGTGACAAGTTTGCATGCACGTGATTCTTAGGAGTTGTGGGTTGATAGTTTTCACCCTGCTAAATTGACAATTCCTCCAAAAAATATTCTGCCTCTAGATTTCCCACCAAAATGGCATAAAAGTTATTATTTTTTTAATGAAAAAAAACAATAAAAAAATTATTATGTTTTTTTTTTAAGAAAAAAACATAAAAAAACACATGCCTTTTTTTATATAAAAAAAAACATTAAAAAAAAAAAGATTTTTTTTTTAATTTTTAAAAAAATATTAAAAAATCTTGGGGTTGTGGCTGCTAACATTAGAAGCATGGAAACCGAGGCAAATTTTTGCCTCAAAAAGCATGCCAAAGTCATGCAAGAAAAAAAGAGGGCCCAAATTTCAACTGTGTCCAAATTGGACATGCCATATATGAAAATTGGGTTTCTTGGGCCTTCCGGACACAACCCAGATGTCAGTTTTTGCCCAAATTGCTCATCCACCTTTGTCAAGTGAGTGTCCCTTCCACGACATTAGCCTCATGATGTGTGTCTAGAAGATCATTTCTTCTACTTCGACACCGTCCTTTATCATGTGCTTGTACCTTCTTCTACACTATTGGTGTTCCTAATTCTTCTTCTTGTAGTTATTTTTGGCATTGCATTTCAGTGTTCCTGTCAGACCTATCCATGTTCAGCATTATGGGGGGTATCTCATGTTGGTTCTAATGTTTCCTTGGTTCGATGGAGTGATCTATGTATTTAGTATTTATTCCTATGTACTAGGTGGATGTAGTGGTTGGTACCTATGCATTTTGGTGAGATGGGTCATTTACCATATGGACACTCTTCTTTCACTCCTATTTTGGAGGCATTCTTCCATCTTTGATTGATCAGCTCTTTGGGCTTGGTTTAAAGTCTTCTCTACCTGATCATGTTCTATTTTAGTGGAGGTTCCAGCAGTTATTTTTCGACAGTGTTTGCAACTTCATGCTTCAAAGGTGTTCTACATGTTCTTTCTCTGTTCCTATTTTATGGGAATTTCTCCAGTTTGGAGGCTTCTTCAGTCCTTCACTAGGCTTCATCTCTTTTTGGAGTAGGATTTTTCCCATGTGGTTTTCTCTATTTCTCCTCTTTACAGAGATTTTTGTACTTGGGTACCTTATCAGGCCTTGTTGCCGAGACCCATTTTCCTACTTTTAGTAGTTGTTTCTAGGTTTTAGCTTCTCCCTAAGTTTATCTTAAGAGGGGGTGTTAGAGTAATAAAGTGATTCCACTTATTAATTAAATCATATTGATTTAATTATTAAGTCACTTATTATCTCTCTTTTACTTAAGCTAAACTTTAGGCATTTAATAATTAATTCTTTTTTTAATTATTATTATGCAACCTAGATATTTCCCCTTTAGGGTTTCCCTTTTAGGGTTTCGGTATCCTTTTATAAGGATTTCCTCTTTGTAAATTATTCAATTCGATGGTTATTAATTAATTGAGGATGTTATTGCATTGAGTATTTTTCTACATTGTTTGCACAATATGTTTCATCTTCCATCTATCTATGATTTTTGACCTCCATAGCTTTTTGTTTCTCTCTTTCTGTGACAGGTTTGCATGTAGGTGATTCTTAGGAGTTGTGGGTTGATAGTTTTCATCAAATCCAATTATATATATATATATATATATATATATATATATATGGTATGAAGTTTAAAGTAACTTTGTAAAAGTTGTATAAGAGAATACAGAGGCATAATATTTGAAAATTCAAAAACTAATAAAACTTCCAAATCAAAAGTTTGATTCTCTTTTATTGCTAGAATTGTATGTTTTCTTATATGAGTGTCATTTCTCAAGAATCTTTTTGACAACGTGCGAATTAGATTTTAAGTTGATTTATTCATCTCAAGATAATCCCTTTATGAGAGTTTGTCAAACTTTATTTTATTAATTCTTACAAATATTCCTTCCATACATATTTAAAAAAAAATCAAAATGAAATTTTCTTGTAAAACATATGTATTTTATATGATTTACAAATTTGGTTTTCAACAAAGACATTCTTACCATTATAAAGAGAATATTTTAAGTCAATGATGGAAAACTCTAATATTATATAAATTTGTCATAAAAAATAAATTAAATATATAAACTTGTAGAAAGTTTTGGAAATTGGTTAGTAAGTTAAATGGATTCAACTTTGGAGAAAGCTCCATGGTTAAGTGTACTTAATGAGTTTGAGTAGTACTTGGATTGGATGAAGGCTCAATGTTTTACCTCGGCAAGCATGACCTAGATGTAATGAGTGCTAAGTGTTCCATTTATTCTCATGAAAGATGGATTCAACTTTGGAGAGAGGTCCATGGTTAAGTGTACTTGAGTTTGAGTAGTACTTGGATCCTGCGGAGGCTAAATGTTTCACCTCGACGAGCATGACCTAGATGTAATGAATGCTAAGTGTACCATTCGTTCTCATGAAAGGAACCACTCACTAGTTATGAAACATGGGTCAATAAATTCGACTCAAAAACTATATAATTAAATCCTAAGAACAATATGAATCTTTATGACAACACTATTCCATTGATAAACATTTTTCTTATAATCTAAACAGAATGCAAGTAGACAAACAATGGGATTTGTCTAGCAGATTTCAGCTACAAAACCATGGGATCTAAGCAGCAAAAGATTGGATTGTGTACAACATTTACTTTAACACATTGTGGGCACACAAGAACCCTTAAAGCTACAGGATGCAGTTAAAGGAAAATTCCATTCAGAATTGTCGACTAAAACAGAAAGAGAGTTGTGGGCCACTTAGAATTCTCTGTAATGAAGCAAAACTATAAACAGCAGTAACCCAATTCGACTGTAAACCAAAGACGCGTAGCCAGCTCTTACCAACTTGAAGGTCAAGACAAAGAGGTCTAGTAAAGAAAAAAGAGAAATATTCTGGTGTACCGACACTTCTTTTCTAAAGTCTAAAGCATGATTCTACACCCACAAATACAAGCAAGACATAACTTTGCCACTTGCCAAATACTCAATTATGAATTCGATACGCAATCTTTCATGTCCCGCGATTCCTGCACACGCACAGACCGAATCCCATCAAAAGAAAATAACAGAAAAAACAAAAAACCATACAAAACAGTGAACATATTCCTTCCCTGCTAAAAGCTTTGTTTTTAAATCCCGTCACAAACTTCCTTATTTAAAGCCCCTTCCAACCTGCTTTCAAAATATACAGCAGTGCAATACTTTTCGTTGCTTCCCTTCACTCAGATTATTGTTGCTTGTTTTTGTTTATCAGATTCTGTAGTGCTTGTAATACCGATAGTTTTTATTATTTTCTGTTCTAGTGTTCCAAAGATTTTTTGAAGCCTATATAACACATTTCAAGACGTGTATTAATTTGAGTTTGATGTTGAGGGCAGGTAGAATGAATTCTACAGTCGCCCCGCCCGCCCAGTCCGTCAAATCCTCCAGCAGGAGATTTTCATTCCACCGTAGTAGGACTTCCACAACCAAGGAAAATCTCCCCACCTCACCACAAATCCAGTCTGCAAAATCCCTAAAGGCCGTCAATGGCAACGGCAATGGCGTCGATTGCTCTCGTTGGTTGCCCAGCCGAGGCGAGCTGGAAAAAGTGTTCAAGAAATTTGACGCCAACAGCGACGGCAAAATATCGTCGTCGGAGCTGCGAGGCCTGATGGCTTCCATGGGCCAGAAGTCGAGTGAGGAGGAAGTGAGCACCATTATGAAGGAGGCCGATTCTGACGGCGATGGCTTCATCAGTTTTGACGAGTTTTATGACGCCAACACGAAGGGCGTCAATGGTAACCGGATTATGAAGGATCTGGAGAGGGCGTTCAAGATGTATGATCTTGATAAGAGCGGGCTTATTTCAGTGGAGGAGCTGCATAAAGTTCTGCAGAGCCTTGGAGAAAACAGCAGCGTGCAGGAGTGCCGTGAGATGATCAAGCGCGTGGATAAGAATGAAGATGGGTGTATCAGCTTTGATGAATTTATGACCATGATGTCGTCTCCTCATTCTTAGGGTTTCCTCCTCCTCCCCCTATGAAATAATAATAAATTTCTCTCATTTAGCTTCTCTTCTCTTATAAATGTGTGTATCAGCATGACCCATCATCTAATTACATATATTTTCATCATTCTACTCTTCTTGAGTAGTATTTGTTGAAATCGGGTAGTTCTATATTATTATAAGTTAAGTTATTATAGATCCATGTACAAACCACTAGCCTTAGTATATTGTATCGTATCGTGGACTTATAAAGAATCTTTATTTCTTTCTTTCTTTCGAAAATGTTATTATTTTTTTGTATGACAACTTTATTTAACTTTTCATTGCGTTATGTTTACTTTATAAGTCATCTCCCCATTCTTAGAGACTCTTTCTTCTTCGTCCTAGGAAATAACAATAAAGTGTTTTAATTTAGCTTAGATCTTATAAATGTGTGTATGGTCATGACCTATCATCTAATTACTTATATTTTCATCATTCTACTCTTTTGGAGTATTCTTTGAGATTGGGGTAGTCTTATATTACTATAAGTTGAGTCATGTGTAGATCTATATACAATTTTCTCTAGTATCATAAATTATAAAAGAATCTTCTTTCTTTTAAAAATTCATTTATCTTTCTTTTAAAAATGTATTTCTTTTCTGTACAACACCTTTATTTAACTTTTAACTGTGGTTCTATTTTAATTTAACTTATCTTATAAGTTTGTATCAGCATGAGTACCCATTGTCTAATTACATATACTTTTATTATTGTAGTCTCCCTAAGTAATCGTTAAGATCGAAGAGTATCATATTACTTACCATAACTCAACTCATTTCATGTAGATTCATATACAAATCATCCTGTATCGTAGACCATAAAAGAATA
Organism: Thuja plicata; assembly: GCA_018584345.1. Classification (NCBI taxonomy): domain Eukaryota; kingdom Viridiplantae; phylum Streptophyta; class Pinopsida; order Cupressales; family Cupressaceae; genus Thuja; species Thuja plicata. Next base: position 132,699 of record MU223540.1, read on the forward strand.
TTTCTTTCTTTCTTTTGAGAATTTATTTATCTTTTTGTACAATGCTTTTATTTAACTTTTATTTGTGGTTTTGTTTTACTTTATAAATATGTGTATGATCATGATTCACTATCTAATCACATCAATTGTCATTTTTTGTATTCTTTTGAGTAATCATTGAAAAATTATTTATCTTTTTGTTTAATACTTTATTGAAATTTTACTTGTGAAAATGTTTTATTTGTGATGGACCTCAATCAACTTCTCTCAAAATTGTGTGATGGAATAAAATTTACAATCATGATCCACCATTCATTATGTCTATTTTCATATTTGTATGCTTTATATAAATAATCATTGAAAATCTTATTTATCTTTTTGCACATCATCTTCATTTTAATCTTGACTCTATTTTGCTTGTTACATGTTAATTAGCTTCTCTCAAAATTATGGGATGAAACAAGCTTCACAATCATTATCCACCATTCATTATGTCTATTGTTGTATAGGTAAATTCTTTAAATAAATAAGCATTGAAAGTTAATTTATCCTTTGTATGTCGTCTTTACTTTAGTTTTGGTTCTATTCCACTTTTTATGTGTCAATTAGCTTCTCTCAAAGTTATGTGATAAAATAAGCTTTACGGTCATGATCCACCATTCATTACGACTACTGTTATTTTTATATTCTTTTCATAGATAATCATTGAAAATTTATGTATCTTCTGTTAGTTTGTTAGCTTGGACAGCTGTCCCACCACTTGCTAACAATAATTAATTAATTATTAATTATTTTTTTGTTTGAATCCCCTAGGTGACAACTTGCAACAACTTGCAATTAATTTTTTGTTTGGTTGTTGGGTTGTAATTTATCTCAGTCGTTGATTGAGAATTGATCTCGGCCGTTGGTTTACCAACGAGGGTAGTATAAAAG
>MU223540.1:158437-175382 GCA_018584345.1 Thuja plicata
CCCCCCCCCCCCCCCCCACGCAAACCAAGAAGTGTCCTATTTTTTGAAAAAATTATATGTTGAGTAGAAAACCCAACTACTTTGACATTAGATATTTCCAAGGGATCAGTCTTGGCATGCCTCAAAATAGGAAAGGGGCCAGGATTGACCCTAGGAGACCTGTGCCACCCGCACCTCTCTTGGATCCTCCAGCCCCTCTATTACTTGTTCCATTTTATTGTCGGTCCATGGTCTCAACACTTGGATCATTGAGCCAGTTGACTACCAACCTCAAGGAGCAGCCTACACAGATTGTGAGTCCTGCAGCAGAGCCTCATCTCTTCACGAATTACAATGAGATGTGTTATGGTCCTATGCCTCAGGAGGGCGGGGCTACTTCTTCAGCACATGGAGCATCACATCATTTTGGATCATATGAGGACATGATCACTACTAGAGACCATCCTTTCAATCACCAGGATCCACAGGGACATATACGTTCTCACCTATATTTCTTTTTAATTTAATTTGAACACATGTGTACACTTTTTATTTTTTTAGATCATGTGCAATATGAATTTAATTTATTCAAAATACATGTATGTGTGTGCTTGTGAACAAAATATGGGTGGAGAGCCATTGAGCTCAGCACTAGATGGGATAATTTTTTCCTCGACGCCTGTTGGCACATCTCATGGGGTATAATTAGAGAAATCAAGAGATTAGTGAAGCAAATTTTTAATTTTTCCTTCAATTAAGTCTTAAACCCATACATTTGTAAAAATAATGTGTTGTAAAATAGGGGGTCATGATCCATAGAGACACACTATGCCCGGTGGTCCACCATTGTCCTTTGCACTAGATGTTGAGCCACCAGAGGTAATTTTCTATCAGTAATCTTTTCTAATACTTAAATTCAAAATTTATCAATGACTTTCCATGTATTAAAGCTCAATTTCACCCCTTAGTAAAAATTAGTGCAATTTCCTACACAGTTAAATTTGTGAATCTTTATATGTAGGTCGCTGCTGGCGATACCACACAGATTGAGTCCCAAGAGGGACCAAGACAATAAATGGATGTCCAGGTGATAATTTTAAATTGTTCTTCTCAATTTTTATATAAATTGTATTAAAATATTAAAAAACATTTTTTATAGTATTGGTGTTGATCATTTCATGCAGATAGAGTCCCAAGAGGGACAACACCATGAGACAGGTCATGATGTCTACCACGACATTGGAGGAAACAGACAAAATGACATGGTAATAAGTTCATCTCAAGAGTTAATTTTTATAAATGTTATTAAAGTTATTTTTTAAGATAATTTTGAGTAGTTTAAACATTGAATTCACGTACATATATTAGAGCCATTAAATTTTTTAACTATGGTGTTTTTTTAACAGAGTCATTCACATGGTCTTGATTCATGTAGACTGAAGAGGACTTTGGACTTCAGGGATGCTTGATTTCATCCATATTTTATATTATATACACTTGATGTTTTATGTTACGAACACTTGATACTAGGACACTTGATATTTTATGTTATGGACACTTCATATTTTATATTATATACACTTGATGTTTTATGTTACAAACATTTGATACTAGACACTTGATATTTTATGTTATGGACACTTGATTTTAGACACTTGATATTTACATGGGTTTTATTTACATGCTTTATTTGATGGAAAATTTATGTATATATCTATTGTACACAATTTGGACATTAAAAGAAAATGACAAAAAGAACAAGATATAAGACAATGTGAAAATTAAAAGCTTCTCGATTTTCAAGATAGAATGAATGAACATGTCCTTGGTACTTTTAATAATATAAAAATATAGGTCTGTGCAATAATAAAAAGATTCAGGTTATCAACAAAATGACATCATTATAGACCTAAACTAAAATTAAACTAGCAACCTGCAACAATAGAAAAATATTTAATAAGTAACTAAAATTATGTGGACATAGTAAATATGAAGCCAAAAGCATATACAAATTAATTTTTGTGAGTACAAATGTAATACCACTAGCATACTTACCATGTATTTAAAAACAACGTTCATTAAAAGTTCTTCAAACAAAATGGTGTCGCTATGGACCTGAAGCAAAATTCAACTAGCAACAAGCAATAATTGGAAAAAAAAAATTAATAAACTTAACTAAAATTTTGTGAACATAGTAAATACGAAGCAAACTTCAGCTACAAATTAATGTTTGTGATTATGTAAATGTAATACCATCATACTTACCATATTTAAAAACAACGTTCATTATAAGTTCTTCAAACAAAATGGTGTCGCTATGGACCTGAAGCAAAATTCAACTAGCAACATGCAATAATAGGAAAAACAATTAATAAACTTAACTAAAATTTTGTGAACATAGTAAATACGAAGCAAGATTCAACTACAAATTAATGGTTGTGAGTATGTAAATGTAATATCATCATACTTACCATATTTAAAAATAACGTTCATTAAAAGTTCTTCAAACAAAATGGTGTCGCTATATACCTGAAGCAAAATTCAACTAGCAATATGTAATAATAGAAACAAATTTATTAAGTAACTACAATCTTTTAGAAAATGAAATTATGAAATCAATAACATGTACTTAATGGGATAGATAGGATGATGGATTGCAAGGATATCTTAAGGGGAAGTCTTAAGAGGATGTCTTAAGGGGAAGTCTTAAGGGGATATCTTAAGGGGAGAAAAAAATGGGTTGACTTAAGGGGGCGTCTTAAGGGGGTGTCTTAAGGGGAAGTCTTAAGGGGATATCTTAAGGTGATATCTTAAGGGGAGAAAAAATTGGGTTGACTTAAGGGGACGTCTTAAGGAGAAGTCTTAAGGGGATATCTTAAGGGGTGCAAAAGTTGGGTTGACTTAAGGGGGCGTCTTAAGGGGATGTCTTAAGGGGATGCCTTATGGGTATGATAATGCAAGTATTTAAATAGATAAAATATATGTCAAGTTATCAAAAATTTTAAAAATAAACATGTATACTTACTTGTGTTTAAACTTATTCCATTGTACCACAAGCCTCAATTTTATGCAATGCATACATAATAAGATTATGACATGTTAAGGTGATGTAAAAAATGAAATAAATTATATATGAAGTTATCAAAAATTCTAGAAGTATGCATATATCTAAATACATGTATATACTTATTCCATTGTACCATCTGCACCCTCTCTTTTCTGCAGTGCATCTATAATCATCTCGTATTCTTCCATAGAAATCGACCACAACTCTTTCTTAAACGCTCTCCCATGATATCTCGATAGCTTTATATTAGTTTCCAAAAGCAAATGCGAGTAGTGTATAATCTTCTTATGTTTTTCATAGTCTTTGAATGCAGGCAAACCATTCTTCCTTGTTAGGTATTTTTGTAACCAAGTGCCAACAACCACCACTGAACCTGTAGGATAATGAAATCCATCGTCATCTTCTCTAGGTTGTACTAACTTATGTTTTGTCTCAACGCATCTAGCCAACCAATACTCTATTTCCTCTTCATTGTTCTCAAGTGCAACAACAACATACACATGTCCTCCAAATTGAAATATAAATTGACAATATTTAAATTGTCATATATTTAAATTGCAAAAACAAACTTATACCAATATTTGAATTCAAATATAAATTGATATATAAAATACAATTACCTTCTTGTACAAGATCTGAAAGACAATCGTAGTCCTCTGATGCAAATATTTGATCATTGCCTTCAAGTGTTTTTTCATTTTGCTCATATGTTTGATCAAGTGTTAGCGATCTTTGCTTCCACTCTTCGACCCATTCTTTATTCTCGCAAGCATTCCAATCACTTGAAATACAAAATTGACAATAGCATCCAAGCTCCCTTGTCCACAAATTCCATGTGCTTTCATCTGAACTTTTAAATGAATGCCATGATGATGATCCACTAATTGTCTGACAGTCAAGTCTACGTGGAATGTCATTTTCTTCAATTAACGAAAAATATCGTTTAATTATACGATTCTCATTTGATGCTACAGATAATCTTGAATTGCACCAATCCACAATATCATGTGCATCTTTAAATTTAGTTGCATCCTCAAATTTTAATTTCTCTCTAACCAAAATTCTCTTCACACATGCACAAGCTCCATCGTGTTCTCCTTTACCATGTCCAGCTTCAAAAAAACTCCACATATGTGGTATATTGGTTTCCTTGTGAGACCTACTAAGCCAATAAAACATTCAAGCATTCTTAAATTGACCTGTACAATTATCATACCATATGAGATGTTCTCTCCTGTGGATTTATCATTCTCTTAAATTAATATAAACTTTGTCAAAACAATGTTGAATAAACTCTAGTGAGTGCATCTGATTATCACTTAAATAGAAATGATATTCCCTCACGATTTTTCTATCATCCTCTGTACTATCATGTGCATGTTTATAAACAATATGAACAAACATAGACACTTTCATTGAATTGTAGTATTGGTCTTGAGTTTCCTCTTATGGAGCAAGAGTATAGTTTTCTGCAAAGTCGACCACTGATAGTATAGTACCAATTGGAAATGTATTTCTACATGTGCAAAATTGACCATCGATCCATCTAACATATTGAGTGTTTCACGTATTTTGGAACAATCTTACTCTTGAGTTCTAAAATGAATGCATGTACACTAAGTTTTTCTATGATTAATTCACATCTCTTTCCAATTTTTCCATCTTTTAAAGGATACTCAATATTCTTAAATCTTTTAACATCCACTAATTGTTGTCCAAAATCATTTTCACTAATTTCATGCATGCAATGTCCTATTATTGAAAAATTTTCACAACTAGTGCATTGTCTAGAAATACATGAACTTAAGAAAAATATTTCCACATTTGATCTTTCACAAAACAAACTTGCTACAAACTCCTTGATTTTCTCAAGTGGTATATTAATGTCAAAATTCTCTGTAGTCTTGTTAGCATGTAAACTACACCGTATATATCGACAAACACCATAGTGATAATGAAATTGAACATGTTCTTTGCAACAACAAGATATTCGTTGCTTATTGATTTTCACATACCAAGGCTTGCATTTTTCAAATGATCTTTGACTAAGAGTAATTTTTCCAGGTAACACAACCTCATCTAAAAATATCTTATAAAATTCAGTTTGTGTTGTGTCTAATAGGTGTTTTGTATGAGGATCACGAATTTTACACCCCACTCTTGATTTCAAAACATCTCTCGCATTAGATGAAACCCTTGTATTATCATGCCAATACTTTTCAAGCAATGATTTGATTTCAGGACTTAATTTCATGTCAGATCGTGGGAGTCTGTCACTAAAACTCCAACATTGGTTAATTGGATCATTTTCTATACTTTATCTTCTCCTTGCTACTCTTACCAATGTTTTAGGATGCATGTTTAAAATTCCACTAATAGTTTTAACCATTTTTTTTATCCAAAGTGTTTTTATTGACTATAGCAGTTGTTATGACTCGTTGTGCTACATTGCTATCTTTTCATCCACTCATTTTTCCAATAGATTGAATAGCACTAGCAACAATAGATATAGCATGTTTAACAAATGAATCTTTCATATTTTTTTTCACTTTAATGCCTAGTGTTTTCATTACTTTTCTAATTTTCCACATTCTCATCAATTGAATCACAAATTGACATTGAAATGTTAATTTTTTTCGATAGAAAATTTTTTTGTATATTTTATTAGCATATTTTCATATTTTCCTCGAAGAAAGCTCACTAGAAAAACCATTCAAAATATTACTTTCAATATGTAAAAAGTATTTTCCATTTTCATTTAGGAAAGGAATTTCATTGCTCTTTGCATCAACATTAGGAAGATTTTCATTTGCATCAACATTATGATGACTTTCATTTGCATCAACAAAAGGATTTTAATTTTCAGCAACATTAGGAGGATTTTTATTTGCATCAACATTAGGAGGATTTTCATTTGCATCAACAAAATGATTTTGATTTTCAACAACATTAGGGGCATTTTAATTTGCAACAACAAAAGGCTCTTCATTTTCAACAACAATAGGGGAATTTTCAATTTCAATTTCTCTAAGTTGAAAAACATAATTAGGCCTCATTGATTCAATTTCATCTCTAGAATATGCAAGTAATAAGTCTCTATAAAGATTATCAACCATAATCATAGGTTGAGTATCATTCAAAGGTGAATTCAAAGACGTACCTAGAACATCACTACAAGGTGCATTCAACGACATGCTTGCATTCACCTCTTTCATATTTGCATCCATTGTATCCCCATGGTATCTTTAATGTTTGACTCTTCAATTGTTGTGGATCTCGAAGCTTCATTACTATTCATTTGGCGCATCCTCATTCTTCTCTCTTTGACGTTTAGCCTCTTTCTCTTTCTCCACTTGAATTTCCTCGTGAGTCATACCTCTCCTTTGTTTCTTCTTCTGACATTGTTTACATCTCATGATTAATAATTGAAATCAATCCCATCAGTGTCTTCAATAGTTAAAACTTGCAAAAAATGTTCAATATGCTCCCAATCATTGATGTTTGACTCTTCAATTGTTGTGGATCCTAAAGCTTCATTACTATTTATTTGGTGCATCCTCATTCTTCTATCTCTTTGACGTTTAGCCTCTTTCTCTTTCTCTACTTGAATTTCCTCATGATTCATAACCCTCCTTTATTTCTTTTTCTGACATTGTTTACATCCCATGATTAATAATTGGAATCAATCACATGAGTGTCTTCAATAGTTAAAACCTGCAAAAAAATGTTCAATATGCTCCCAATCATTGATGCCTTCAAATGGAGAATAGAATAGTAAATAAACAATACAAAAACTATCCAAAACCTGCAGAATCGATCGATGTCGACCGTACTTCAAGTAAAAAATTGCTAATACAGTAAAAAACACAGCAAATTTTTAAAAAAATGGTCAAATATGAAACGGGGTGACGTTTCAAAACTGAAACGTTACCTTGTTTCATAACATCAACCTTTTTTGTTTGAAACCAATTTCCAACGACTATAAAATGAAACGGGGTGACGTTTCATTTTAAAACATCATGCCATTTTTGAAAATTGAAATGTTCCCTGCCAAAAGTGGTTCGGGTTTAGCTTTGGGAAAGGCTTTGTCAACCAACCCTTGGCTTTGGATTTGGTTTGACCTGAATGTTGAAGGCCATGTCCATCTAGAGACAAGAAACTCACTTTGGCCACAGATTGGATTGGGTTTTCTAAGGAATTTTTGACAAAAACAAAACCCAGTATAGATCAGATAGTGCAGATTCATAATATGTAATTTTTTATTAAATTTGATTAATATTTCTATATTTCAATCATTTTGTACCAAAATAGTTCTATAGAAAAGAGAATACAAGCTTTTTGTTATTTTAATAACTTTTTTATTTTAAAGTTTATTGAAAAATAAATTATATGACATCAAACTACACATAATTCTACACACTTTTAAAAAAAAATTATTAAAAAATCATATGTTTAGGGAAAATTATATTTGTCGTACACAAGAGGTTTTATAAACAACGATTGAGCCCAATATATAATTAATAAAAAAAAAATTTAAGATAAAAATATGGAAATATATTCTCATCAATCTTAAATGTGTTACTTACCATTTCCCAAAAGGGTTTAGATAAATAGTTTCATTTGAGTCTGATTTCGCTTGTCGTACACACGCATGGTATAGTCCTGAAAGAGTGACTTTTAAAATGTGGGTTTTAGTAATCCCTATTGAAATTTGAAATTTATCATTTGGGTATTTTAAAAAATCACATATTTGGAAAGTAGACTTCGAATCCTAAAAATTTGTATTAGTGACTTTTTGGAAGATTCCATGTCTAAATGCCTCAAATCTTTAGGTCAAATAGGATGAATTTGAAACAATAGGAAAAACAGTTCCACTTTTTGGCCAAAAAGTGGACTCAACTTCTTGTTGGCACCCATGTGTGTGTGTGTGTGTGTGTGTGTGTGTGTGTGTGTGTGAGAGAGAGAGAGAGAGAGAGAGAGAGAGAGAGAGAGGTTCTTTTTACTTAAGATAGTATGACTTGGGGAATTAATTCATCAAACTCATATAAGGTTGAACCTAGATGAGTTAGCATACAATTATAAATTAGAAGTTGTGATTTGGTTAAGTTATCAGTAAGGGAATTAGTCAATCAAGCTTATGCAAGATTTAACTTGGCTCAAGTGTGAGTTTGTTAGCAAAATTCACTCTTCGATTGAATTACTATGAATAATGGAACAATATTTCAAAGTCACATAAGGTCAAAAATTGGATGAGTAGGAACACATTTATAAATCAGATGGTGTACTTTGATTAAAATAATGAGTAGAGAAATCAATATGCATACTCATGTAGCGTACATGGTTCAACCATGCCTTTAATATCCTATAATATTTTAAATTTAATTTCAAGCTTTAGAATTGTTTGATGGTGTTAGTTTCATTCCTAACTTCAACATTTTTTTAAAAGTTAAATGTTGTTTTATTCTCTATTTGTGATCTTAGAACCAATTAAAACACTATTTTTCTATTTTCTAAGATATTTTCCTATGCGACCATTTTGTATTATGTCAATCACAATACAACATAGTGCCATGTATAGGTAGAGGTTTTATGTGGACGTTGTTACATCTCTCTATTGCATGTTATCACAATAAATGAAGTTCATTTCTTCCCTAAATATTTAATTAACTAGCTTGCACAAAAAGAACTCATTTTTTGAACAATGCAATTTATGTAGATTTGTTCCCAAGAACTTAAAGTGCATATACACCATCATGTACAAGACAAACATTTCAACGTGAATTTTAATTCCAATAGACCTCTAAGATACAATCAACTACAATACCATATTTTAAACAAAATAGAATTTAATTAATAAATTATTAAGAACTTAAAACATAAAATTTCAGTTATAATATATAAATTTTGATACTAATTATTTTACAACTATTTTACTATTTAAAATAATTATATTGTTTCTTACTACAAACAATAAAAGTTATTGCACTTGTATCTATCCTACAAACAATCTATTAACTGTGTGTATTTTATATCATTATTTGTTTTGAATAGGAAAATATATTTCTACCTCTAAAAAAGTTTAGAGTATATATATAGTTCTTTCCAAGTTCACATCTTCTTACATGAATCTCAGAAACAATCGATAAATCAAATGAGTTTAACATAAAAATTTAATTATAAGAGACTACTATAATTCCATCTTAAAGTAAATAGATGATTCAACCCTAAATTTCAGATATTTAAATCAACCATATGGAAAAGTGCAAATGGATTCAATCATATGGATCCCTCCAATAAATTAAAAAACTAAATGAATTCAAAATGAATATGATTTCTTTTTCTATACTTATACTAACACTTGCACCTAACAGGGGTGCAATGGTTACGCCAATAGAAGGTATACCTTGTTCTTTGAATTCTACTTCATCTGCTATTTTTTTCTTTCTCTTCTCCTCTTACTTCTTCCTCGTCTTTCCCTTCTTCTTCTCATCCTTTTCGTCTTGGTCTTCTCCTTCTCCTCATCCTCATCCTCATCTTCTTTTTCTTCTCTTTATTTTATTTTTCCTTTTTCTCCTTCTCCTTCTTCTCCTCCTCCTCCTCTTCATTTTCTTCTTGATCTTTTTCATCTTCATCTTCTTTATTTTTTCTTCTCCTCATTTTATTTTCATGCCTTCACCTCCTCCTCATTTTTTTGTAATAAAAGTTGCATTGTGTTTTTGAGTGATTGACACAAGCCCATTACCATCTCTTTTGAATGACCCTCAAGGCCCAAACATTGAAATCTCTTGCAATTAACCTTTCTGAAAATTGGTTGTTATGCTGACTTGTACAACTCTTGTTGGCATTCGGCCTTTTGCCAGTTCTATGAGTATTCTTTTTCACCATTTTTTTATGAATAAGGGGTCGAAGACGAATTTTTTATATTAATAATAAGTAAAGAGTACATAAAATATGACTGCCTATACTACTAAATCAGTCTGCAACTATTGGAAAGCCCAAAATGGAGCATCTAACCACTCCCATCCACCAAAAAAGCCTAGTTTTCTGATGAATGAAAAGATCAAGTTGCCAAAGATCCTAAGCTAAGATTATTCAAAATATCAAACAGTACAGAATGAACTTATCTTTGTGTATCAGTCAAAAGATGAGGAGGAGCTCGCTTCATTATCCTCTGTCGAGGCCACACTTTCTGAGTCATGGCTTTCCTCTGCCTCTTGATTGTTCTATGTACCTTCCTCCTCTTCGCCATCATCCTCCTTTGCCTATGTGTCCCCTGCTTCTTCTTCTTCTTCCTCTTCCTCCTCTGCTTCTTCCTCTTCCTCTTCCTCGTCCTCTCCACTTTCATCCTCATTTTCTAATGAGTCATTGTTGCCCAAGCCATCTAATTTTTCATCATACCTGTACTGGTAGACCCAGTCCAAGTCCTCATCTAGATCATCTCCGAAGGGCTCATATAGGCCATCCTTCATGCCCAAAAACTTTAAGAGAAAGGTTATTCCTTTTTGCATCATTCCTCTTCTGATAATATTGTACTCCCATTCTCAACCCCACAAGATGAAGAACCTCCTAGGTGGTCTACCATAGATGTTTCTCCTTTGGCTACTCCCAAATCCTGGGAATGGGTCTCCCGCCCGCATCACCACTGTGTGTTTGCATGGGAGTGAGATAGTTAGGTCAGTATCGATGTTTAAAATGGTCTTGTGCAGTCCCACTAGGTAGTCACCCTCGAACAACCTATAGCACATTTCCTTTGCCATAATCTTATGCACCCCTGCAACCAAGATGCTAGCTAAGAAGCTTTTCATAGATGTCTAAGTTCACTCTATGGCGATGATTGCTACATAAGAAATTAAAGCCCAAAACCTTCCTCACTGCATGTAGAACCAGTCGATGCTTGAACTTAGAAATCTCTTGAAGCCTTTGCTTGTTAATTGAGGTGTCAAAAGCTATCTATTGTTGGTTGGAGTTGAGTTTGATGGGATTATCCATACCAATTGACCCTGCTTGTATTTTGCACAAAGAACTGCCACAAACACTCATCTCAAACAAATGCAAGGTTCGAGTTTAGAATGATGAACTTGAGCTTGCTAATCTCCCACCACATTCCGTCGAAACTCAACCTGAGAAAGATGGCATTTTTTGACTGACATACACCTTGTGAATAGACCTTTGTTTGCTTTGGCCATCAATTGTCTCTCCTTAGTAGCTGGTACCATTTGTAGCACATCATTTCAGTCATTTCAACCAATCTCAGGGAAAAAACTTCTAAATCCTAAATTTGTTCGTTGCTAGATTTAGCCAGCGATTATTCTTCCATCATGATGAGACTTGCTAAATTAGGGACAAGGATATAAATATGTCCCACCACCACCATTGCACTTTCTCTTTTCTACTTGGTTGATTTAACTCATAGCAATCTAAAATCTTATTACTCTAGGTGAAGAATGGCGGTGGCGTGTCCTTGTACTCAAACCCAACGTCTCCTTCATGTTTGATGACGTGGAGACCACTTTACTTAACTCTCCTGCCAAGACATCAATTGGAATTTAAAAACCTTTTACTTTGAGTTCATGTCTTGCGTCTGTGGTTAGAAATGCTTAGGATCCTACGGATATGACTACTCTGGAGCAGGACTTATATATTTAAAATTTATTCCTTATGCTCCCTATTTCACCAATTCATCTGCCATAAAATTCCCTTCTCTATAAATGTGATTGACCATTATCTATTCAAATTTGTCTATTATCTTTAAAATTACCTCCAACATGGAGTGAAATCTCCAAGTTGGTGTGGCTTTTGTTCTAACCGCATTCACTAGAATCATTGAGTCACCTTCGCTCTCTAACTTACCCAACCCCAATTCTGAGGCAAGGGAAAGTCCAATTAGTAGGGCTTTGAATTCTGCCATGTTATTGGTGTCATTCTCCAAAGTTTTTGAAATCTTGGTTATAACTTTACCGTGGCAAGAATGAATTACACAACCTGCACCTGATAGCCCCGAGTTCCCTTGGAAGCCCCATCGAAGTTCATTTTAAACCATCCACTAGTTGGAGGGGTCTAGTGACAATTCGCCCTATCTTTCAAATTATATTTAACTCCTCTACCTAACAGTTGAGGAGCTCCTAGACCACACCAATTCTTCAACATTATGTCATTCTATCTAGTGTAATACTTGTGGTGAGCACTTTGAGGCTGAATGCGGGAATTCATTGTTTCTACTATGGTTGCCTCCTTTTTTTTAGAAGCGAGGCTTTATCCATTTTTTTATCTTGAAATAATCTCATGTTTCTTTCTTTCCATAATTCCCATGTACCAGAATTGAGGGCAAAATTATCCACAGATTTTTGCATAATCTCTCCTTAAACAAAGTGGGCCATGATTTGAAAAGAGATAAGATGTCATTTAGCAATGCTGATTTCCATCCTAATTTTGCACATAACCATTGCCAACATTTTAATACAAATGGGCATGTCAAAAAAGGTGGTTTGCATCTTCCCCATTATTTTGACAAAGGAAGTAGATAGAGGGGCCTTGAAAGCCAAACCTTATGAACCAATCTATGGTTAGGATTCTTCCATGTAATGCAGCCCAAGTGAATATAGGCATACTTTGGTAGACATACTTTATTCTAGCACAAATGGGTCGACATCTGGGTTTTAGTCTGGCTTTGTTTCCCTAAAGCTATTTTGTATCCTTCCTTAACATTTTATTCTTCTGATTTTTCTCCATTCCATATAATTTCATCCCTACCTTGTTTTAGTAGAAAGAATATATCCTTTAAGACTAATCTGAGTTTCTCAATATCCCTCGAGCCAAATCTAAGTCCTCAAACTGCTTCCATTGCCAAATTCCTTCTTGAATATTCTCTGAAGAAGTTGATATGTAATCGTTGACAAAGATCCCCCACTTCTCTGAACATATTTTTTTTATTCTTTCATACTACATTAGTTTTCTTATACTCGGATACCCTCCCTAGAAATCTTCCCAAAAAGAGCTTGATTTCCATCCTTAATGTTCCAAGTGATCTACTCTAATATTTTGTTGCTGGATTTGGAAATAAAGTTCCAAATCTTGGATCCCCTAGGGAATTCCCTCACTCTTAATGCCTCATCTTCATTAAGATTGGAGAAAAAAATTCCTCTAATAATCCTAACCCATTTGAGGTGTTGCTCCTTGTGGATTTTCCAAAATAATTTTGCACCTAAAGCTTGATTTTGATGAAGTTGGTTCTTGATGTCAGTCCCTTCGGACCCCACTGGTTTACATATTTTACCCCAAGCAACTAAAGAAAATTTCCTTTTAGTGTTTGTGCCTTGCCAAAAGAATTTCCTCAGTTTCTTCACAATGTCCATGTAACTTCCTACTGGTAATGAAACGCAAGACATGAGATAGATTGGGATGACTGTTAGAGTATCTTTTAGCATGATGATTCTTCTTGCCCAAGAGAGCCATTTGGATTTCCACGACTCCATCATCCTTTTCAAGTTTTTCTCTGATAGGTTTCCAAGCTATTATGGATCTCATTGATTTGTCAATCGAAATCCCTAAGTATGTGCAGGGGAGTTTTCCCTCTTTAAAATCGAGAGTATTCAGAATTGTTGTTGGATTCTTTTTTTGATGAGGAAGTAGAATATCTGGGATTTATCTTCATTGGCTTCTTGTCTAGAGGCTAAGCCATAGTTAGACAATAGCTTTTTTAATTGGATAGACTCCCTTTTAGTGCCTTTCCCAAATAGCACTGTGTCATTTTATATTAACTTATTTTTAATGTTATGTGATCTTTATCTGATCTGAATCTTCCCCATCTTAATGTTATGTTAGCAACCTCCTTTTTCATTCTAAGACTTTGTTTATAAGGATAATAACAAAGCAATAAGTGATTAAATAAAGCATTTGTTGATCCCAATGTACAATGGTTCCAATTGAGTTATTAATTGAATATAATGAAAAAATTTATTTTAACGCATTGTATCTATTGTCTAAAATATTCCAATATAATTTTGGAATCCTTCATATCAACTAATCATTGAGTCACCGCATTCACTGCAATCATTGAGTCACCTTCAATCTCTAACTTATCCAACCCCAATTCTGAGGCAAGGGAAAGTCCAATTAGTAGGGCTTTGAATTCCACCATGTTATTGGTGTCATTATCCTAAGTTTATGAAATCCTCACTATAAGTTTATCGTGGCAAGAATGAATTACACAACCTGCACCTGACGGCCTTGGGTTTCCCTTGGAAGCCCCATCGAAGTTCATTTTAAACCATCCACTGGTTGGAAGGGTCCAGTGACAATTCGCACTATCTTTCAAATTATATTTAACACCTCTACCTAACACTTGAGGGGCTCTTAGACCATATGAATTCTTCAACATTTTGTCATCCCAACTAGTATCATACTTGTGGTGAGCACTTTGAGCCTAAATGCGGGAATTCATTGTTTCTACTATGGTTGCCTCCATTTTTTTAGAAGCGAGGCTTTATCCATTTTTTTTATCTTGAAATAATATCTTGTTTCTTTCTTTCCATAATTCCCATACCAAAATTGAGGGTGAAATGACCCATAGATTTCCGTATAAGCTCTCCTTAAACAAAGTGGGTCATGATTTGAAAAGAGATAAGATGTCATTTGGAAGTGCTGATTTCCATCCTAATTTTGCACATAACCATTGCCAACATTTTCCATCCTTAATGTTCCAAATGAGCTTCTCTGTAATAACCATTGCCAAAATTAAGCTCCCCTAGGAATCTTCCCAAAAAAGAGCTTGATTGTCATCCTTAATGTTCCAAATGATTTAGTCTAATATTTTGCTGCTGGATTTGGAAATAAAGTTCCAAATCTTGGATCCCCTAGGGAATTCCCTCACTCTTAATGTCTCGTCTTCATTAAGATTGGAGAAAAAAATTCCTCTAATAATCCTAACCCATTTGAGGTATTTCTCCTTGTGGATTTTCCAAAAT
The DNA here is from genome assembly GCA_018584345.1 of Thuja plicata. Lineage (NCBI taxonomy): Eukaryota > Viridiplantae > Streptophyta > Pinopsida > Cupressales > Cupressaceae > Thuja > Thuja plicata. The sequence goes on from MU223540.1 coordinate 173,447, forward strand.
AATTTTGCACCTAAAGCTTGATTTTGATGAAGCTGGTTCTTGATGTCAGTCCCTCCGAACCCCACTGGTTTACATTTTTTACCCCAAGCAGCTAAAGCAAATTTCCTTTTAGTGTTCGTGAATTTCCTCAAATTCTTCACAATGTCCATGTAACTTCCTACTAGTAATGAAATACAAGACATGAGATAGATTGGGATGGCTGTAAGAGTAGGTTTTAACATGATGATTCTTCTTGTCCAAGAGATCCATTTGGATTTCCACAACTCCATCATCCTTTCAATTTTTCCTCTGATAGGTTTCCAAGTTGTTGTGGATCTCATTGATTTGTCAATCGGAATCCCTAAGTATGTGCAGGGGAGCTTTCCCTCCTTAAAACTGAGAGTATTCAGAATTTGTTGTTGGATTCTTTTTTCGATGAGGAAGAAGAATATCTGGGATTTCTCTTTATTGGCTTCTTGTCCAGAAGCTAAGGCAGAGTTAGACAGTAGCTTTTTCAATTGGATAGACTCCCTTTAGTGTCTTTCCCAAATAGCATTGTATCATTTTATGTTATGTTAACTTATTTTTAATGTTATGTGATCTTTATCTGATATGAATCTTCCCCATCTTAATGTTATGTTAGCAAGCCCATTTTCATTCTAAGACTTTGTTTATAAGGATAATAACAAAGTAATAAGTAATTAAATAAAGCAGTTCTTGATCCTAGTGAACAATTGTTGAGTTATTCATTGAATCTAATGACAAAGATTGTTCTGATGCATTGTATCTATTGTCTAAAATATTCCAATATAATTATGGAATCCTTCATATCAGCTAAGAGCTCAGAGTCTATATTATTTCAGTTCTGAACATTCATGCATTTTTTCATGAATGCAAGTTGTTTGTAAGATTGCTTGTGTTCATCAATGATGGTTACAGCTGTTCTATTGTTAAGCTCCAAATATTTATATTAGTAAGTGTGATGCCCATGCTGTTAATGGTGATTTATCCCAAATAATCCCCATGAATGAAACAACAACAATATGACCAGCCTGGTGCTATTCCATATTTTCTTTTTCTGACTACATAAGAGTGCCAAGTGAAGCCTTTTGTTGACAGCCTTCTCTAGCAACCTAAACTGCCAATCTTTGCAGATGTGCATCTTCTTGACTGTACTTGTGTAGACAATCTAAATAAGTGCAATATATTTGAGACTTTGTTTAGTTATTGCTTGACATTGGATATCTATTTTAGACATTGTAGACTGTGATGGCACCCTGCCTCATATTCATTGTCCTTTACCATATATGAGATAGTAGTGAAAATTCACTCGTTAAGAATGCACCTTGTTGCTTCCTTTAGCATATCAGTGTATCTGCTTACTGGGACAATCTGTATACCTTTGTTATTCACATACATCATAGATTTCAATCTCGGAGATCACTGCATTTAATTCATTGTCTTATCCAACAACTATGATGATCATCCATTGATACTAATAACAGTTATCTTTGAGCTTTGCATAATCATTTGATCGTGAATTGTCAACCTCTTTACAATACTCTTTGTTAACTTATTCTTGTTGGATGTATCTTTTGCTAAGATTATGCATACCAATCTCTCTCGCCTCAATCTATAAATCTCTAAGCTTCACATAATCATTTGTGTTGATGTTTATAGCTTTGATTAGATAAAATGATCTTAACATTGAATTAAATAAACATCATTATGAGATAATATTATTCTACATATGCATATTAATATATATATATATATATATATAAATAATAATGATATTATTATTATATATATATCGATATACATATATGATTATAATGAGATAATGTTATTTTATATTATATATGCATATTAATATATATATAAATAATAATGGTATTATTATTTTATATATATATATATATATATATATATATATATATATATATATATAAATATA
>MU223540.1:175482-205398 GCA_018584345.1 Thuja plicata
TCTGCGGATGTTGCCCGGACCCGACGGGAAGTTTATATTTTATTTATTTGAGAAACATAACCATGGATTTCAAAGTGATTCCACCTCCTGAGGTGGAATATCTAAATCCATGTTTTCAGCTAAATGGAGATTTCGAAATCCACATTCCCATTCTTGAGGAAGGCATCCAAACAGAGAATTGCACCCCATAACCGGGTTATGGGCGGCATAACCCGTTTATGGGGTGCAACCAAACGGGCCCTTGAAGATTCTGAATATATTTACCCGTTTCTTTTATTATGTCATGCCTTGCTAACTGAAACATACCACAGACTCTTGAAAAATTAGGAACAGTGGATGAGAGTGGGAAGTTAAAGCAATAATAACGACAACAAAACGTGGTTATAGATATTTATAACAATTGATGTGGTTATAAATATTTATAACAATGAAATAGTTGTAATGAGAATTACTTCCTCAAGAATGCCTCGCTCTCTCTGCAAGATGTCTGAAGTGGTTGAAGATTCTACTTTGTGTTCACTTTCAGATGTTTCTCCCACTTCATTTTGTGTTGTTATGATCTGACCAAACAATATGTGTGCATATACTTCTTCTGAAACAACAGGAAAGTTTAAGCGTTCAGTAGTTTTTGCAATCTGCAGTACAACAATAATTTCCCATTAGTTTCCATGTGCCGCAAAGGATTTTATCAATACAACGCATGGATAAATTAAACTGATTCTTACCTGCACGAGCCATTTTAAGTTCCATGATGGTTAGCTGACTTTTCATACAATTTCAGGTTTATTGTTTTCATACAAGATTATGTGTACTATTTGTAACCTACAGTGAAATCCCCATTTTGTTTTCATAAAAAATTAGTGAAATCCCCTGTTTGTTTTTAATTTTTAGCAGCAGTTCCAAGATTTATATGCGATTATCGACAGGACGATTTCATGTTGTTATGACTTATCAGGAATTCTTTTTGCCATTAAGATATAAACATGTCTCACAGAACTCAAAATTGGTGCTTAACTCCAGAGTCCATGCATCCATTTTAACTTAAATTGCATACTTTCAGATGGCCAAAGATCCAAAGCAAATCATTGTTTCATTAATATAAAATAAAACATGGAAGTAAAAAAGATCGTAATAATAAAGCATCAAACCATATTAATATGGCAGAGTTCTGATTGGACTTACTCATAGAATGCATTATTAAGAGGGATAAATTTTACAAAAATAAGTATTCTACTATGTTAGATGTTTCATATATAATTTATTCAATATAGAAAGCAAATTATTGACTATCCTGCCACAAGGTGAACTGCACAAAATACTTTTGTGAATATGACACTTCTATAATATACTCAGACATGGATTAAAGACTTAAACAAACAAACTCTTTGAGTTTTTAAATCATTCATATTACTTTGCAATTATCCATCCTTGGTTCTCACTATTTGCCAAGTTTTGTACCATTGACCTATCGATTATCTGAAGTTTAAATATTTTTTCTGTTTTCTTTTTCCAAAGTTGTTGCTGAATATGTCTCCTCATGCTTGCCATATAAGCTTACATTATCCACATACTATTTCATAAACTGGAAACCCTGGTCGTGGTAGAAGTATATATGAGCCTTTAGTTGCCAATACTGTCAGACACTTGTATAGCTTGCGAACAACCAACAGTAAGGTACACATCATTATATGGCAAGCCAGAGGACATATTCAGCAATAACTCTGGAAAAAGGAAACAGAAATTACCACCAGATTACCCAAGATCTCCAAGGTATAATAATGACTCCATTAATGGAGAGGCAGCAAGACATGAGTACCTGAAGAAATAAGGCTCCAGGATGCATATCTGATGTTTCTGCAGAGGGGTTGGAATTGTTATGATCTTCATATATTAGCTTGGCCAAATTTTTCTGATATGCAACCACGTCTTTTACAAATTCCTGACAAAAAAGGCAACATTAGTGAAACAGAGACTAAAAATATTTCAGATACCAGTGAATTTGTAAACAGTGAATTACCTAAAGGCTGTGGAATCGCTTTCAACAAATCCATTTTGTCCATATCCCAACAATTGCAGTCCACAAGACTACATTTCTTTCAGTTATTTTATCAAACAGTTCACATGCCTTATTCTTTACTGTATTCATTACATGTATGCTTGATTTTTGTCTTTACACCTGCTCATTGCAATTGCTTCGACATTTCTAAAGCCTTTTTTGTACATCTATTTTGTGCATATCATTCAATCATTGTAATCCATCAGATGACATCTCTTTGTGATATTTTTGTCAAACCTTTCACTTATCTATAAGAGCATTTCCAACAATTATGTCTGAAAATGTCCGCTTTTCAGTATGCTTTGATGGATTTCCGTACCCTGTTCGAGAAATCCTATTTTGGCATAGATAGGGAAGACTCTGGAAATGTGATTGCAATTGCTTGAACGTTTCTAGACTTATCAAAAAATCCACTTTGTGCATATCCTGCAGTCATGGCATTTCATGACACTACATTTCTTTTAAGCATTTCCATTCTTCTCATGTTTTTCCATTTCGCCGCCCATTTTCACAGCTTTACGTTCTCCACTGAAGGACACCAAATGCTTCTAATTTGCAATCTATAAATGGTATAGATGGAACATGAATCGTAGGAAAAGATTCATATAAATTTACAAAATGAAATCCTCCTGTCGATAATCGCATATAAATCTTGGAACTGCTGCTAAAAATTAAAAACAAACAGGGGATTTCACAATTTTTTTATGAAAACAAAATGGGGATTTCACTGTAGGTTACAAATAGTACACATAATCTAGTATGAAAACAATAAACCTGAAATTGTATGAAAAGACAGCTAACCATCAATAACTATTTACAGTGGCGATCATCGAATTTCTTGATTAGCAGGAATCGAATAAGAATATACCTGGAATGTTTCGCAGAATCACTGTGATCCAAGCAAAGTTTAACATTCCTGAACAATCGAATCGATTCTCCCACCGGTAGAAATGAATAAATTTACATACTACTCTGCCATTATTAACTGAGAACGCATAACTGGTATTCCGGGACGGACCGTTTCCCGACTCGGACGAATTAATTCCGGCGGAAGTCCCTAAATTATAACCTGAATATTTCATCAGAATCTCCGTAAACTTTCTAACAATAATTATTACTACTGTCCAAAAAAAAAGATATTCCTTGTTGACTAAAGCAGCTTAGCTTTCTTTTGAAAGACGTGTTCAATTGAATTTATGCCAATAAAATATTTTAAAAATAAAGACAGTAAAACTTTTTGCAGACCTTATATAGCATATGATCAAATTATGTCGGCCATTTCATATATTTTACTAAAAGGGATCCCCTAAAATAAAAAAAGGAAAGAAAAGGATAGGTCGTTTTTTAGTCCACTATACCAGCCATATGTTTTTGGGTCTACATATGGTGACAGCAATATGGGACTACACCGCTTTCAAGAGTACAAGTTCTCCACCACTAGGCCAACTCAGGCGTACAAGAAAACCATTTTTCGAGGAGCGCAGTCCAAGAAAACCATTTTTCACAAGACTTTCACCATGGACGTTAAAGTATTAAAGCTTTTACAAACTATTAAAATTCATAGCAATTAAACTAATCAAATATAAAAAAGTAATGCTACAAATTGATTAAATAACTTCTTAAAATTAGAAAAATAATTTATTAGATTTATGGATTACCTAAAAGTTAATGCTAACAATTGGTAATCTATATGAATATCTAATGTGTAAGTAATGTGTATGTAATAATGGCATTCAAGCATTTATAATGATGTGTTGAACAAGAGATATTTGTTAACCATGTGGAATTAGATTATCTAGCAACAAATGAAGTAAAAAAAGAGGCAATTCTTCAGGAAGATTATTTGACCAATGTAACTACGTATGGACTAGTTCATATAAATTATTTTTAGCACACAAAACAAGACTACACAATTTCATAAATGAAAGACATTAAGGCTAATGAAATATTTTTTATTGAAAATGTAGAGTAACAAATCATATCTTTTATTTCTCAAAAATATTTACAAAATTCATTTATTTTAATGTGTGTTCTTTAATTGCACACTATTTGTTTCATTGTGTGTAGACATATACTACAATGTAAACAATATGTGTAACAATGTGGGGAAATGAAAATAAATTAATAATGTTAAAACAATGAAGGACTTATCCAAAGGTTGTGTGAGTATTCTTTCATGAGAGATGTGTTTGTGTTACGCATGTTTTCATTTTATTTGGATAACAAGGGCTTCAAGAGGCTATTAATGGTTTCACAAATGTAATTTGGCCTTTGTTGGATAAAGATGGGGTAGACAATGTAATTATTCTAACCTCCAAGAAAACTTTTGGGTTCACATCTTGCTTCATTTGAAGGGTTTATTGTTAAGAAACAAGGTGAACTAAAGGACAATATTAACACATCCACGATGATTAAAAATTTGAAATATATTCAAGATTAACCAATATGATGATTATAGTGATTTTACATTCAACATAAATTAGAAACTTAGCAATATAGATAACACCATACTTACTTGGAAAAATCCTTTTTGGGACAGATTCCACATGAGAAAGAGGGCAAGAATATTATTGATCCTAAAAGAGACTTGTAAAAAAATGCTCTTCACTTCACTTCTCTAACAAATCTAGTAGCACTTAGCTACCTACAACTCATTAATAAAACTATTGTCTTGAGGCTCCAATATGGAGATATTGTTGGGGGAGTGAAAACCATTGCAATATCCCAAAATAAGAAGCAAAAAAATCTGAAAAACTCACACTAAGCATAATGAACTTAGCCAATTAAAACCTAATAGAATAATAATTAACATCATATGGCTCACACATAGGTGCCTAGATCATATCCAATCAAAATTGCAACTCTTGGTTACACTACTGGACTCTCCAACAACTCTAACATCTCCACAAACAAAAGATGCAACAATATGTACACTTGAGCACCAAACTCAAGAAAGCATGCAAATGATAATAGTTAGCATGCATTGACATGCTTGACAAGAAGCTCCTAAAGTGAATGACACAATAGAATATTCTTCCAAGATGTTTTGTAACCATCAAGGATATGTGTCTACCTATTGGAATCCAGTTACAATTTATCATAGAGAATAATATTAAATATTTCAACTTTTATGTTGCTTAGAATACTTTCTAAGAAACATGGAGACACTGAGAATGACTTAGGAATGTAAGGTTTACTATTACCTATTCTAAAGTATTATCTCACTTGACATTATACATTGTAATTGCCTCCAAGATACACAAAAAATTAATAACTTATTGTGATCAAATACCATGGCCTTTATGCACCAAGATCTTATCTTTGATAGCTAGTTTCATAAGAAACTTTGCAACATTATCTAGAGTGACAACTTTTTCAATCAATGCCTCATCTTTCCCAACTATTTCTCATAGAAAGTGATACCGAACATCAATATGCTTGGTAGATGCATGATATATAGAATATTTGGCCGAACATATGATACTCTAATTTTCACAATAAATTCTTATAGTCTTATTATCAAGACCAATACAATACCATGTATCTATGATCATATTGTCTCATTACACACATTTGTATCATCCACATACTCTACTTTGATGGTGGAAAATTCAACCATAGGCTATCTTTTACACATCCAAATCGACCTCCAAACAAGGTAAAAACATAGTAAAGTGCTAGTGGATCTTTTAATATTCAAGTCATCTACCCAATTTGAATCAATAAAAGCTTATATACATCTGATGAATTGACCACATCATCAGTACCACGATAAAAAAAATATTAATCAAAATTTCCTTGCAAATATCTAAACACTATTTTAACAAGATTCTAATGCTCTCTATCAAGGTTAGACAAACCTGCTCAAGACTTTCATTATTTGGGTTATATTTAATCTAGTGAAAATCATTGCATACAATAAAATATCGAAGAAACTAGCACAATGAACCTTATAAATCTCTTCAAAATCAGGAAACATGTATAAGATCAACTAAGTACTAGCTACAAATAGAATATTTATTGGTTTATATAGTCTTACATTTTCAATATTCACAAAATGGCACGTCAACATGCTTACTCTGACACAGATAAAATTTGTATGTACTTAATACATGTTGATCTCCATCCCAAGAATACATTTAGTAGCCCCTAAGTATTGTTGGATGATATCAGTTTTGGATACTGATCATGTTGTTAATATTTGTGTTTTGTCACTGATGTCAACATATGTTTCTGTGAAGAGAACATACTAGTTACTTGACAGGCAGAAGTGTACAGACACTGTACGGATGTTTCAGAACAATCAAAGTTGGTTATATGAAGAAGGATGTGTTGACCTTATTCCTAAGGTCGCTTGGCTTTATGTTACATATTGTAGTTGTTACAATTGATTTTGTGAAGACTGGTTTTTGGACTGTAACTGTGATGCTTGACATAGAAGGTCTCTGTGTTTCGGGTATATCTTACTAGCGAAGATATTTCAGGTGATGTGAGCTTACTGAAGGACTGTAGACATACTGTGGAATATTGGGTTGTGTTCGATTGGCATGAGCATTTTAGTGATGTCAGTTGTGGCGTGTATTCTGGAGGAGACCTATTTGGTGGTCGACTTCAGACATGTAGCGTGTAATATGAATTGTGAGTGTGGATTAAAGATCTGGAAGTATAACTGATGGATTGTAATTTATGTTTACTTGTTATAGGTACAGTGTGTATCTTAGCAAGGGGTTACATAATTATTTGTATATTGGGAAAGCCTAATTAGCTAACCTTATTAATTATTTATGTATTAGGAAAGCTTAATTGGCTGACCTAATGAATTATTGTAACAGGGTATATATGAGTGATCTTTTATTTTGGAAAAGTGTTGTATTGGAAGACAAGTGAAATTTGCGAGGCTTGTTTGTTGTTGGATGTAGATAAGATTTTGTGATAAGAATGCTTCATTGGAACTGACCAAGCAAAGACAGTTTCTATCAGACAGTTCACTGGATTGTATATTCCTATATACACTTGTTCATATTGTGAATCCTTGAGGGTGGTTTTAACCTTATTTGGGAAGTGTGCCTGGGCAGTGAGCCTACTACTTTTCTTGACTCCTAACAGGGTATGTCTCCTAACAGGGACTATGTACTGTAATATTGTAATAAGCTCCTAGCAGGGCTAAATCTTTTAACAGGGATACTATACTCTCAGTACATTATTTGTGGGTGCTTATTCCCACCAAGATTTTACCTTTCAAGGGGTTTCCCTGACAACAAGTATTGTGTTTTTGTGTTGGCATTTATTTTATTATCATTTGCATTACAATTTTGGTTTATAAATTTTAAAGCTTAATAATCTATATCACAACTGATTCACCCCCCCTCTCAGTTGTCTTGTGGACAATTATTCCTAACAATTGGTATCAAAGCTACTGGTCCTTAGAGAGAAAGATTAACAACTTGAGGTGATCCTGAAGATGTCTTACTACAGGAAGGATAGTCAGGAATTTGATCCTAAAAACTTTGACAGTTGGCAGAACAAGATGAGAACACATTTTCTATGTTTGGGACATAACTACTAGATGATCACAAAGAAGAATGAGAAGATAGCGACTGAGGATGAACTGGAGAAGGCTATTGAAGATGAAAATAATTTATTTTCATGTGATATGGTTGCAAGGGAATCATTGATCAGCGCACTTTCTGAAGGTGAATTCACAGAAGTAAAAGACTTGGATTTTGCACATGAGATATGGACAAGATTGGAAGCACTATATATAGGAGACAAATTTACAAAATAGGCAAAGCTACAAAACTAGAAGACAAAGATGGAATCAGTGAAGATGAGAGAAGATGAGGACATTAGGGCATATGGATAGAGAATTACTGAAGTGGTTACTAGCATTAGAAACTTTGGAAGTACTTACAGTGAGGAAGAGGTGATTGTAAAGATACTCAGATCTTTGACACCTGCTTATAGAACCAAAGTACAAGCTATATAGGAGATTATACCTTTGACACCAAATTTTACTAGACAGATTTTGATTGGAAAGCTAACTAATTTTGAGGCCACAGAATTGGGAGATACTCTACCTAAAGTTGAGTCAGCATTCAAGGCAACCGCGCATAAGAACAAAAAGACCTTATTTGGAATTGTGAGCACCAGAAATTATGATCTAAGAGAAGAGCTTGGAGACTATGCTAAGGAATGGGAATAGATACAGGAGGAAGAAAGAAAGATAGATGAAGTGGTAGCATTGATCGCTAGAAGAGAGAACAGAGGTAAGGGTAAATTTGAAGGCAAATTACCTTTGAAATGTTTTCATGTAAAAAGATTGGTCATTTTGGATCTAGATGTCCTACAAGGGTTCCTAAGCACAAACCTAGGTTTTACCAATCGAAGTATCCTAAAGATAAGGAATGTTATTATGCTAGTGAGGGTATTTCTGATGATGATGGTGACTATGATGAAATTGGATTTATTGCTATAAACGATGATGAACCTATACATTAGGAAAAAGCCTTAGTATCTCGTGTTGAAAAGAAATTTGAATGGGTTATAGATAGTGGTTGTTCACATCATATGACTGGAGATAAAAACAAATTTGTGATTTTGAAAAGATATGATGGTGGTGTAGTTAGATTTGGTGACAATACTCATAAACTTATCATTGGAGTTGGATCTATTTCTCTAGATGGAAAGACTAATACTGACAATGTATTACTTATTGATGGACTTAAGCATAATCTGTTGAGTGTTGGACAGTTAGTGGACAGAGATTATTAGTTGGAATTCACTAATGGGAAATGCTCTATCAGAAGTAAATTGGGAGATTTGATCACATCTGGTACTAATGCTAGAGGTAATGTATTTGAATTGAATACATCTAAAGCTACTTGTTTTATTGAAAAGGTTGGTGACAGTTGGCTATGGCATAGAAGATTTTGTCATGTTAACTTTGATAACATTATGAAGGAAAGTATGAATAATGTTGTGAGAGATCTACCTAAGATTGTAAATCCATCTAACACTATGTGTAGAGAGTGGGTTATGGGGAAGCAGACTAGAAGTATTTTTAAAAGAAAATCTTATTCAACAAAAGGGAAGTTGGATCTGGTGCATACAAAGTTGTGTGGTCCTACAAGAAAAAGATCATATTATGGTGAAAGGTACTTTATACTTTTTGTTGATGACTTTTCTAGAATGATGTGGGTTACATATTTGAGAGAGAAATTTGAAGCATTTGACAAATTCAAGTTATTTAAAGTGAAAGTTGAGAATGAATCTGGTTTGAAGATAAAATTTTTGAGATCAGACAGAGGTGGAGAGTTTACATCAGAATTATTTAATACCTATTGTGAAGAACATGTAATATATAGACAGACATCAGCTCCTAGAACTCCACAACAGAATGGGATTACAGAGCGAAGAAACATAACTATATTAGATGTTGCAAGGACTATGTTGCTGGAAGGAAATGTGTCACGTGTTCATTGGAGATAAGTAGTTGGCACTGTTGTGTACACCTTGAATATAATTTAGATTAGAGAAGGTACAAGTAAGACTCCTTATGAATTATGGTTTGATCATAACCTACTATAAAATATTTCAAAATATTTGGTATTAAATGTTATATCAAAAGAGATGATGAGATAGGGAAGTTTGATGCTAGAAGTGATGAAGGAATTTTTCTTGGTTAGTCTACTAAGATTAAAGCATATAAATGTTTCAATCTGAGATTGAGGAAGTTGATTGAAAGTTCCAATGTGAGGATAGATGAAAAGTTTCAGATTCAGGAAAGAATGTATGACTGTGGTCACACTACACAGATGAAAGAGGTCACTACTAAACCTAAAGAACCTTTGATGATTGAAAATGAAATTGAAGATGAAGTGATTGAAGTTACTGAGACTCCAAAGACTCTGAGGTATGTTAAGAAGAACCATCCTGAAGATCAAATTATTGGTGATGCAAATAAAGGTATGATGAATAGAGCTATAATTAGAGATGAAATTTGTTTGATTTCTTAAGTTGAGTTGAAGACTACTGATGAAGCATGTAGAGATGAATATTGGACTAAAGCTATAGAAGAAGAACTTGAACAGATAAAGAAAAACAATACTTGGGAATTGATTCCAAGACCTAAGGACAAAAATGTGATAGGTACAAAATGGGTTTTCAGAAATAAGATGGATGAGGATGGAATAGTGGTAAGAAACAAGGCTAAACTGGTATGTAAAGGCTACTCACAAAAATAAGGCATAGAATATGAAGAAACATTTGCTTATGTTGCTAGATTGGAAGCTGTGAGATTATTTCTTGCTTATGTTGCACATAAAGACTTTAAAGTATATCATATGGATGTGAAATCAGCATTCTTGAATGGTGATTTGGAAGAAGAAGTTTACATTGAAAAACCTAATGGTTTTCCTTTGACAGAGGATGAAGACATGGTTTGTAATCTGAAGAAAACATTGTATAGACTGAAATAAGCACCTAGAGTATGGTATGCAAGACTGGACAAGTATCTACTTCATCTTGGTTTCAGAAAAGGTAATGCAGATAGTAATTTAAATTTAAGAATTGATGAAGATGGAATCTTAGTCATAGAAGTTTTTGTTGATGATATAATTTTTGGAGGCAATGATAAGATGAGTAAGAAGTTCTCTAAAGAAATGGAAAATGAATTTGAGATGTCAATGCTTTGTGAAATGAAATTTTTTCTTGGTTTGCAAATTAATCAGAGTAAGAATGGCATTTTTATATCTCAGGCCAAGTATCTTAAGGAAATTTTGAAGAAGTTTGGAATGGAAGATTGTAAACCTGTTGGAACACCTATGGTGACTAGACATAAATTGACTAGTAATGATGAGACTCAAAGTATAGTTCAGACAAAGTATAGATCTATGATTGGTGGTTTACAATATCTAACACACACTAGACTAGATATTACCAATGTTGTTGGTATTGTGGCAAGGTATCAAGCAGATCCTAAAGAGACACATCTTGATGTCGTGAAAATAATTTTCAAATATTTGAAAGGAACAATAGAATATGGATTATGGTATGAAAAATTAGATGATTTTATTTTACAGGCTTATACTGATGTTGATTGGGCAAGTAATGTGGATGACAGAAAGATTACTAGTGGTGGTACATTTTTCCTTGGGAAAAGGTTGGTTTCTTGGTTGAGAAAGAAGAAGAACTGTATTGCTCAATCTACTGCTGAGTCAGAGTATGTTGTTGCTGCAATAAATTGCACACAAGTTGTTTGGATGAAACAAATGTTGAAGGACATTGGAATAATTTTTGAATAACCAGTGGTTATCCGTTGCGATAACACCAGCACAGTGAATATGTAGAAGAATCTTGTAATGGATTCAAAGACTAAACATATTTCTATCAATTATCATTTCTTGAGGGAGAAGGTAGCAGAGAAAGAGATTAAACCGGAATATATTAGCACAAAGGAATAGATAATAGATATATTTACAAAAAATTTTCCAAAAGATGATTTTGAGTATCTCAGAAGCATGCTTGGGGTCAGAGCCCCTCCATGTGATAATTAATTGATGCTGGTATGCATCAGTCTAGTGGATTTCAGAGATATATCATTTTTTGGACTTGATGTATGGATCTACTCCTCAGGGGGAGTGATCGAAGGAACACTAGAGAACATTTGCGTGATCTTGGACCTGGTTGTTGGATATGTAGATTTTAAAAAAAATAAAGAAGATTATAGATGAGTTGTGGCACCCTTTTCCATTTCTTCCAAAGGGGGAAGGAATCTATGTGAAATCCCTACTGTTTTGGGGAGATTTGTGTTGAGGATATTGAGAAGATTGCATTGAGAGGAGAAAGTATTTTTGAGTTGAATTTGGGTTGATGGATTTTACCATATGTTTGTATCAATGCCAAAGGGGGAGATTGTTGGATGATATCAGTTTTGGGTACTAATCATGTTGTTAATATTCATGTTTTGTCACTGATGTCAACATATGTTTCTGTGAAGAGAACAGACTGGTCACTTGACTGGAAGAAGTGTACGAGCACTGTACGGATGTTTTAGAGATCAAAGTTGGTTATATGAAGAAGGATGTGTTTTAACCTTATTCCTAAGGTCGCTTGGATTTATGTTACATATTGTGGTTGTCACACTTGATTTGGTGAAGACTAGATTCTGGATTGTAACTATGATGCTTGATAGAGCGGGTCTCTGTATTTCGGGTATATCTTACTGGCGAACATATTTCAGGTGATGCAAGCTTACTGAAGGACTGTATACATACTATGGAATATTGGGTTGTGTTTGATTGGCATGAGCATTCTGGTGACATCAGCTGTGGTGTGTATTCTGGAGGAGCTATTTGGTGGCTGACTTCAGACATGTAGCATGTAATATGAATTGTGAGCGTGGATTGTGGATCTGGAAGTGTAACTGATGGATTGTAATTGTTGTTTACTTGTTATAGGTATTGTGTGTATCTTAGCAAGGGGTTACATAATTATTTGTATATTGGGAAAGCTTAATTGGCTAACCTAATTAATTATTTATGTATTAGGAAAGCTTAATTGGCCAACATAATGAATTATTGTAATAGGGTATATATGAGTGATCTTTTCTTTTGGAAAAGTGTGGTAGTGGAAGAGAAGTGAAAGTTGCGAGGCTTGTTTGCTGCTGGATGTAGAGCAGAGTTTGTGATAAGAATACTTCATTGGAACTGACCAAGCAAAGACAACTGCTATCAAACAGTTCACTGGATTGTATATTCCTATATACACTTGTTCGGATTGTGAATCCTTGAGGGTGGCTTTAAGATTCTTTGGAAAGTGTGCCTAGGTAGTGAGCCTACTAATTTTCTTGACTCCTAATAGGGCCTGTCTCCTAACAGGGACTATGTACTATAATGTTGTAATAAGATCCTAAAAGGGATAAATATTTGAACAAGGATACTATACTCTCAGTACATTACTTGTGGGTGCTAATTCCCACCAGGGTTTTACCTTTCACAGGGTTTCCTCGACAATAAGTATTGTGTTAGCATTTATTGTATTATCATTTGCATTACAGTTTTGGTTTATAAAGTTTAAAGTTTAACAATCTATATCACAACTTATTCACCCCCCTCTTAGTTATCTTGTGGACTATTATTCCCAACAAGTATTTTATATTAAATGTGTCAAAAATATGAGCCATTAGCTCCTAAACCTTCACCTTACTATTACCCATAAATAACTTGTCATCAACATATAGGATAATAATTAGTATCTAACCATCAATGACCTTAATATAAAAATTATGATCCTCCTTACTCCTAATATAACCCAACTTCAATTTCAAGGCATTAAACTCATAATAGTACTTCCTAGGTGATTATTTTAGGCCATATAAAGACCACTTTAGCCTAAAAACCAAGTGTTCTTTTATTTTCTTAAGAAAATTGTCAAGTTATCACATATAAATGAAGACGTTATTTATTTCCATTAGTATATGCAAGGAAAAACATGATAAATACTGTCGGTTAATACTACACCGAAAGATAGGGCACAACACTACCCGACGCCAAGTTTACCGATATTGCTAAATACAAAGCATCCTAACACAACACTATTTAGTGTTAACCAATGACAAAAAAGACAAAGGAACCCGACGAGTAACCAATAGTGCAACCTGGTGAAACAGTTAAGAGTGGAACCCAACGAATAGTTCAAAGAAGGAACACCGACAGACTTTCAGTTCACACCAACAATTAGATATAGAGAGTCAGTTACATCCCAAAAAAAGTGGATCTGACTTCCACGTCAGATAAATCACTGAAGTTTTATATTTAGTTTCTTGATTTGTTTTTAAATCCATTACTTGAGGGAAAAGAAATGTAATTATTATTGTTTTTGTCAGTTTAACTGATTTAAAAATGCAAACTAAAGGATCAAGGTCAAGTTGTATACCTTGGATCTAGAGTTAACATTGTAATGTGTGATTCTAGAATAGGTTAAAGAACTTGTATAAATAGATGTTCAATCAATTTTGAACATGTTGTTCGATGATGATTGTCAACTCTGAGAGCATATAAGGTTTAGACAAGAGAATTCATGCAGAAGCACAGATAAAGATCAAATTAGTTTCCAAGAACAAGAACCAAGGCTACCGACAAGCAGGAAAATGTATTAATCAATCACTATAGGTGATATTCATACTCTGTAAGCTTTAATGGATCTATGATCATAAATTCTAGATTGCATACAGTCAGGTCATACATATTATACACATTCTAACAAGTGTAGTACACTTAAGAAATCCTTTCAAGGAAGGTGGATTTAACAATACTATTGTAAATTGCTTAACCGAGTGCACACTACATCAATGTTGCTAAAGCTCTTGACATAGTAGATCCTAATAGATATCCACATTAATACTTCTAATAGGGTAGATCATCAGAAGTGATCAAATTTTAAGCCTTAACAGCTCCCTTCCAATCTGCAGATAGTGAAGTTTTGTGGGTGCCATCCCCACCGCAGTTTTTACTTCCTAACAAGAGTTTTATGTGATATCATATCTTGTGTTATGTGTCTATTAATTTCATGAATGTTTCTATGAATCTTACATACAATTAAGTTTATGAATTAATATTAAATGCATAAGAAAGAACATCAGATTTGGTCGGTAATACAATAAAGATTGATTGCTAATGAAGTAAGGTGAAAAGTGTTACAAGTTTTAGAGGTATTGATTCACCCCTCCCCTCTTAGTACTACTTCCCATTAATCCCAAAAATTGGTATCAAAGTTGAGTCTCTTCTTGGAAATTTTAAAGGCTTAAGAGAAAAGATCATACAATGGAGAAGTACAGACTTGATAAAAATATTGAGAATAAAATGCTTGAAATTCATATATTCTATGAACATTATAAAGAAGCTAGAATCAAGATGAGAGAGGTATTGGATGAGAGAAAATGTATGGAAACTCAGAGAAATGAAAATGATTATCAAGAAGAAGAGATACCAGATTTCTTTGAATCATCAGAATCTTCAATGAGAAAATCATCAGACACATCAGAAGAAAACATCACAAATCTAAAGGAGATCAATCAACATCTGACAGAGAAAATAAAGATGCTGCAAATCGGTCAAGAGACCTAGATGGTAAGAATGATTGATGTGATGATTTTTTCTAGACAGGTTGAAACAAAAAGAACACTAGCTATTAATGATAGGAGGAATATTATAGAGAAGCTACAAGAAAAGGAGTCAGAAATTCAAAGACATGTTGAGCATCACCATGAGATTAAAAATAAGATTATTCTTATGAGTCAATAAGAAAACATAATGAATATGGAACTCATTGAAATAATACAGACTATCGGTGAACTAAGAGAAGAGAATGAAAAACTAAAGCATGAGGTTAGAATTCAGAAACAACATAATGACATGATTAAGAGAGCTAAAGAAAGTACAAAACTGATGGATGAATTCTTGAATGGACAAAGAAGACCCAATACCAACACTAGACTAGGGTACACTGAGCATGGAGGGTCATCAAATGAAGCTAATCCAAAATATGCCTACATCAATCCTAGACCAAGGAAGCTGATATGCAATCTCTGTGGAAAGCAAGGCCATACCTCAAATATTTGTAGGAGCAAAGAAAAAGGTATTCCTAAATCCACATTTACATTCATAGGACACTGTTATAATTATAGCAAGAAAGGACATAAAGCATATGAATGTAAATCAAAGGTGAAAGAACCAAAGAAGGAAACCTATATGGAAAAGTATTGTTCGACCTGTAAAATGCATGGGAACACATCTCTTGAATGTAGGAAGAAGAAAATTGAAGCATGGAAACCCAAAAATCAAGAAAATTCATACAAACTGAGCAAAGTCGGTAATTCATATGCTTGGGATTACAATACATGGATAAACTGCACAGCATGTGGTAGATATGGTCACATTGCTGCAAACTACGTGAGAACACGGACCAAAAGGTCTAGAGGCTGGACCAACCCTGGAATGGCATGTTTAAACTATCATAGGTTTGGACATCTAAAGAAGGACTGCAAAGACCGAATAATAGAAACCATCACTTTTGCAAATGGTAACACCATTGAAGACATCAAGAAAATCATAAAGAAATTGTGGAGGAAATCTTCAACCATTGAGGAAGCTGGACCAAGCAATGCAGTAGGTGACACCTCATCCCATGGAACTGGTGACATCACCACCCCTATCTAAAATATGAACAAGTAAGTATGGAACTACACTACACCAAGTCATATTTTGCATCAATTCCATTATACAAATTGATAGATACTCAAAATCTGGATGAATAAAGATGCATATTATGTTACTTGTTACAATTATGAGAAAATAACCCCATCGGTAAACACATATCAAAAATCATCGGTGAACATAAAAGGATGAGTTGTCTACACTTACCGAGAATCGTCGGTCAACACATAAAAAGGTTAAGTCGCTAATGTAAACTGACACCTGTCGGTAAGGAAGCAGAGTTACAATGTTGTCTTGACACTACACCAAGATCTGTCAGTGAAAGCAACAATCTTAAACAGCTATCCTGAGCATCTTGTCAATACCGAGAATGTTGTTTAAGAGTTTAACCAACGAAAGCTGTCTTCATGAACCGAGGAGTTGTTGAGAATTTATGACAGACTTAGGGAAAAAATCTATAAATACTCGATGGAAGCACTTCATTCTTCACACATGAATTGAGCAAATAGAGCAAAGCAAAAAGAGAGCAATTAGCAGAGCGTCCTCGACTCAATCCAACGTACTCCAAACCGATCACTCACAAGCTACACGGATTGAAGTAAGTACCGAGCGTACCGAGAACTCTGTTATTATTTTTGAAAAATCCCTAAATTTGAAATACAATGGCAACGACTTTAAGAACAGCCAAATTGAAGAATGAAAAGATGACTTTCATTAAGTTAATCAAGAATAGCACTTGTGTGGAAGCAAAATACAAGATATGTCCAAAGGTTTCCTCGCAACCCGATGATTCTGGCACATTCTCAAAAATTCCACCTAGGGTTTTATTGATAGAAGATGTTAGATCATATATCCACTGCAAGATCGCTGAGATTTGTGATCTGGAGATAGATCAAGCTTATAAGAAGCTATGTGATGATCAAGGGAACCTAAAGGAAGAACAAAAGCAATTGCAAGTAAAAGGGATAACAAATGCCCTATATTTCCCAAGGGTTTTCAAAACTGACTGGATTCAGTTAGTACTAAGCAGAATGCACAATCAAAAGTTATGGTTGGATGAACCCAAATAGATTACAAAGGATGTAATACATGTTGTAACAGGTTACCCTATAACTGAAAAACCAAAAGCTCACAAGCATCCCTCTCAACCAGAAGTTGAGAAACTCACCAACGCTGTATGGGATAACCAAGGACTTAAGGTGAACACCATCACCAACAAGGAACTGAGGTTCGGTGCATGTTTCATAGGGTACAAAATATTTCAAGCTAGCAGGCTAAATAACATAGCATCAACAACAGTAAGCACATCTTACAAGGTTGTCACAAAAGGAATACAAATGGATCTATGTGAGATCCTACTGAAGCAACTTGATGAGAATATGACAACAATCAGGTTTGCCAAGACAAACAAATGTAAGTTTGGCTCACTTATAATGTGTATGTTATTTTATTTTCAAGAATAGTCTCCTTTAATTGGCAAAGTGAAGTGGGACACCACCAAGCCAGTCACATTACAAATAAATGACCTTATCAAGTCACTAGGTGACAACTTTGATTCAGTGATGACTGAATACATCCTTGATTTCAAGGAAAAGATGATGGAGAGAGTAAGGATCCCTGAACAGTTAATTGAAAAGCATAAGGAAGAGATATGATTTATGGTGGATTTAGATTTTACTCATATTAAGCTAGTTGTACCGAGGACAGCCTGGTTGCCACCACTTGACTATGAGATAAACATAGATCAAGAAATAAATGTAATTGATGCACTATTGAATGAACCACTTGACAGTAAGCAACAAATATTTGGAACATATGAAGAGGCCAAGACAAAAATAAAAATGGGCCTAGTCATAAAGAAGACTGTCAACAAGAAAAACAAGATGGTAAAGAATCTTGAGAAGTTGCTATTGGTAAATGAGGAGGAGAAAGAACAAACAAAGGACACCAAGGGGCATGGTGCCATCGATTAAGAGGAAAATAAGCAAGCAGCAGATTCTGAAGCCACAGAGTCTGATGTGCCTCCACCTCTAACTAAGAAACCAAGGACTACAACAGCTTAGAGTACAAGCAGACAAAATACAAAGGAAGATACTACACCTCTTAAGAAAACTCAAGTGAGGACCTATAAGAGGAAGCATCAAACAGATAAGAAAATACCTACCAAAAGGAGGAGAACACTCATAAGAACCAAAGTCGACATTGAAGACTCAAAATAGGATGAGCCTGAAGAAACTAAGAAGAGCTTAACCCCTCAAACAATTGATGAGATTTTTGATTCAATTGCTACAACAGGTACCATGACTGATAGGAAAATCAGACAATGGGTAAAACTAGAGCCCAAGGACCAAAATAAAATAGAAGATGCAATAATTAGGTCTATGGTTAGGTTCAAATATGTACCAGTTGAGTTTGATAACAAAATGCCCAAAGAACTAAGTGACAGAATTTCAACACGATGGTCTTATGCTTTGCACTTAGAAAAGGAAGCAAGGGAGAGGATACTTGTAACACTCATGCCTCCTGAATCCAAAATGGAAGAGATAAAAGAAATGATGAAAAATCATTCCAATAAATTTGTAGCAAAGATAAGAGCCTACAAGGTGTTACAGGGGAAGCTCATAGAGCTTGACAGCATGAAAAATGCTAAATGGAGAGAAATTCTTGATCTACCTGCAAAATAAACAAGCTGTGAGAATCCATTACTTCTCACTGAGACACCTCATATAGAGGAGCATAAAGAAAAAGCAATTCCAGAGCACATTACTTTGGATAATATGGAAGATACTGAGCCCATTGATTTATATAAAGTCATGGATGATCTTGACATTCAATATATTACTCACTATGATTCTAATAAGGATCCAAAGAAGGATGATGAAGTAATATTCATATCTCTTAAGGATAAAAAAAAGCAACAAGTATTGAAGACACCAGGAAATAAGGACATGTGTGTTGCTGATAAGACATGGCCAGACAATTTAATTATTGACATAATAGGACTGGACCCTACAGAAAAAATTCAAAAGGATGAAGATGCCACTGTTCAACAAGCTCAAACTAAGAAACAGGACACAACTATAGATGCAGCACAGGTGAGCACACAAAACAATATGTCAGTATTGATGAAGGCCATCAATTTGATAGAAGGACAAGAAGAATCTACTATAGATACAAGCATACCCAAAGACAAGGATTATGTAGAAACAAAGGATACAAAAGATGAATCAAAAGATACAACTACAGAACAAGCTGCTACCGATGATCAACAAGACAAGTCTATTGATCAGAATCAAGAAGGAGAAAAATAGGTAGAAGAGGAAAAGCAAAAGGAGAAGAGTGAAGAAGAAAAGATAGATGATCCACAAAATAAAATAGAAGATAAATCTTCTGATACACCCAAGGTTGATGAAGAGACATCTTCACCTAACTGATGGGTGAACACTGAGCAGAAGGCACAAGAAGTTTCATCTACAAAGCCTTCACCGAGCACCTCAAAGAAAACAAATGAACTAGCAATGGTAGTTCATACATCTACTTCTACACAAGTCCCAAGGAATAAATAGAAGAGCAAGATAAAAAATCCAGTCACTCTGGATGAAATAATTGAGATTCTAGTATGTGATCCTAGAACATTGGATCCTACTGAGTTAACAAAATATGCTAGACTTTGTGAAATGAAAGCTATCCAAGATAAGATGAGAAAGGCCAAAAAAGAATCAAAGGTACTCGATGTTGCAAAAGGAATCCTCCAGAAAATTGTACCTGATACAAATGTTGATCAAACAACTCACATACTTGATCAATTAGTGGTTCTCACCGACGCTATCACATCTCAGAAAATAGATGTTGAAAAGACTATGGAAGCATGACTTGAGAAGAAATTTGAATTCAAGTTGGCAGAGGAAATAAGACAAGAAGTGGCACTGAACAAGGTGAATCTATCTAAACTGGTAAGCACATTGGACCCTATAATTTCAGAAACTATAGCCTTAATTCAAAAATTATGCACGTTGGATCAACTCACCAAGGAGTATATCGAAAAGATAGAAAAAATTGATGTTGATCTTCAAGCTAGTGCACAAGGTCTCACAAACACTGAAGATGTAATCAAATTGCACCATGACCAGCTCAAGAAAGCTAGGAAGCTGAGACAGGATATTCAGATTGCTGAAACAAAGTTCAGAGATGAGGTGAATGAGCTTTGAGCTCAACTTTTACCAACTCTCACATTACTGCAACACCATATGACACAGGCAAGAACACTTATTGCCACCCCAAAAATGTCTGTCCTAAAGAGCATTTATGATATGCATGCCAAGATTGCACTAGAACACATGGCACTGGAAATCCACAAGGAGAAATGGGAGAAAATGATAGAAGATATCAAGAACAGTCACTCCCACATGCTTGACACTTTGTAAGTTGCACACTTTTGTCACATTTTTGACAACCTATAAGTTATACATTTTTGTCATGATTATCAAAAAAGGGGGGAAATGATATGTATAGTCAGTAATCTTATATCATTAAAAAGAGGAAATATTATGAAAAAAGGGGGATGTATAGTACAAAGGAAAGTATACATGTACATATAGTTATACTATACCGATGCATACAGTTAGGGGGATTCATATAATGAAAAGGATATATACATGGTGTACATACTAAACACTTTAGTATTTTGCACATATTAGTTTTTGATACTATTGTCAAAGGGGGAGATTGAAGATATTATATTTTGCCATTAGTATATGCAAGGAAAAACATGATAAACACCGCCAATTAATACTACACTGAAAGACAGGGCACAACACTACCCGATGCCAAGGTTACCAATATTGCTAAATACAAAGCATCCTGACGTAACACTATTTAGTGTTAACAGATGACAGAAAAGACAAAGGAACCCGATGAGTAACCAACAGTGCAACCCGATGAAACAGTCAAGAGTGGAACCTGACAGATCAAGGGAACCCAATGAATAGTTCAAAGAAGGAACACCGACAGACTTTTAGTTCTCACTGACAATCAGATACTGAGAGTCAGTTACATCCTGAAAAAAGTGGATCTGACTTCCACGTCAGATAAATCACTGAAGTTTTATGTTTAGCTTCTTCATTTGTTTTTAAATCCATTACTTGAGGGAAAAGAAATGTAATTATTATTGTTTTTATTAGTCTAACTAATTTAAAACATGCAAACTAAAGGATCAAGGTCAAGTTGTATACCTTGGATCTAGAGTTAACATTGTAATGCGTGATTCTAGAATAGGTCAAAGAAATTGTATAAATAGATGCTCAATCAATTATGAACATTTTTTTATGATGATTGTAGCCTTTGAGAGCATCTAAGGTTCAGAAAATAGAATTCATGCAGAAGCACAGACAAAGATCAAATCATTTTTCAAGAACAAGAACCAAGGCTACCGATAAGAAGGAAAAGGTATTAATCAATCACTATAGGTGATATTCATGCTCTGTAAGCTTTAATGTATCAATGATTAGAAATTGTAGATTGCATACAGTTAGGTCATACATATTGTACACATTCTAACAAATGTAGTACACTTAAGAAATCCTTTCAAGGAAGGTGGATTTAACAATCCTATTGTAAATCTCTTAACCGAGTGCACACTACATCAGTGTTACTAAAGCTCTTAATAGAGTAGATCCTAACATGTCTCCACATTAATACTCCTAATAGGTTAGATCATCAAAAGTGATCAAATTGTAATCCTTAACCGGCTCCCTTCCAATCTACAGATAGTGAAGTTTTATGGGTGCCATCCCCACCGCAGTTTTTACTTCCTAACAGGAGTTTTCTATGATATCATATCTTGTGTTATGTATCTATTACTTTCATTAATATTACATACAATTAATTTTATGAATTAATATTACATGCATAAGAAAGAAGATCATATTTGGTCGGTAATACAATAAAGATTGATTGCTAATGAAGTAAGGTGAAAAGTTTTAAAATATTTAGAGGTACTGATTCACCCCTCCCCTCTCAATACTACTTCCCATTAATCCCAACAATAAATCCCCTCCACAAAATCTCCATGCCGAAGGAAATCTTAACATATATTTTCTCAATTTCACAATCACAAGAAGCAATAATAGATAAAAAGGGAATTTAATAGAGATTACCTTATCAACACGAGTGAAATTTCATTGAAACCAACTCCCTCTCTCTAGGAGTAGCCCTTGGCCACCCATATAGCCTTCAAATACACTAATCAACTATCTACACCAAATGTTTTCTTAAATACCCACTTGCAACCAATGGGCTCTCTTCTATTGGGAAAACTTATAAAATTTCCAATGTTACAATTATCCAAATTCATCATCTCATCTTGTATGGTATGCATCCAAGACTCACTTTCCTTTGAAAAGAGAGACTCCACAAAATATATAGTTCATAATTAGTACTTAAAAATAAAATACACAACAAAAATTGAGTGTATTATACCTATCAACTGGTTTTTTTGTCTTGTAGACCTCCTTAATGTAGGATTAATGGGATTTGCATGTTCTTATTCTTCTTTTTTCTCAGCATGCACATCACCCAAACTGTTTGAACTCTCTTCTTCTTGTCCACCCTTAGATCCATTTGATTTTTCTTCTTCATATGCCTCTTCCAAATTTTCAATATGTTTCCCAAAGTGCACTAGTTTTTTCTTATCTTTTTCCTTTGGTTATTCCTCACTTAAGTAAGCTCAAAAATACCTAAAATATCATATCTTGAAAAAGATTATTTTTGGGGTTAGAGGATCCTAAAACTTATTATCTTTTACATTCTAATTATAACCAATGAATATGCACTTTTGAGCTTTCATATCCAGTTTAGCTTACTTTGCTTGAGGCATATGACCAAAATCCCCACAACTAAAGGCCCTTTAATATGAAATAAAAGGATTTCTACCTATGCAAGCTTCATATGGAGTTTTTTCAATAAAAAATGAACAAGGGAAACTACTAATCAAATAAAAATTACTTATTGTTTGGATTAATGGGAAGTATGTACTAAGAGGGGAGGGGTGAATCAGTACCTCTAAAACTTTTGTATCCTTTAATCAATTAACCTTTGTAATCAATTGTATATCCATTCAATCTGATCTATACTATCTTGATGTGAGTTATATCAATTCATAACATTAACATACATCTGAACATTCGTAGAAACATTCATGAAAGTAATTTGACACATAACACAAGATATGATATCGTAGAAAACTCCTGTTAGGAAGTAACAATTGTGGTGGGGTTGGCACCCACAAAATCTTCACTATCTGCAGATTGGAAGGGGCCGGTTAAGGCTTAGAATTTGATCACTTTTGATTATCTACCATGTTAAGAATATCGGTGGAGACCTATTAAAGTCTACTCTGTTAAGAGCTTTAGAAACACTATTGAGTGTGCACTCGGTTAAGAGATTTGTAGTTGGATTGTTAAATCCACCTTCCTTGAAAGGATTTTTACACTTTTCTCCACTTGTTAGAATGATATAAAATTATAAATTGACCTAGTAAATGCAATCTCCTATTGTTGATACAGATCCAATTTAGTTTACATGAAAAATATTATCACCTAATTGTGATTCAATAATACCTTTGATTCTCGGTATCCTTTGTTCTTGGTTCAGATAACCAAATTCACCTTTTGTTGTTCTTGTTCTTGAAACTCTCAATATGATCCATATATGTGCTCATTTTATTCATTCATGTTCTCCTCTCTCTTCACATCCTTTTTTCATCCATTTATAGATGGATTTACTTCATTAAGTTTCAAGAAAAACAATGTTAACTCTAAGATCAGGTTTACAACTTGTACCTAGATCTCCTAGTCTATGTGTTTTAAATCAATTAGACTGATTAAAGAACTTACATTAATGTTCCTTGTCCCTAAAGAAATGGATTTAAAAACAAATCAATCTCTTATAAATAGAATAATCTTTCTTTATCTGACGTGGAAGTCAAATCCACTTTTTGCGGGCTGCAACTGACTTTCAGTTTATGTCTGTCGGTTATCCACTGATTGTCCTTTGGTTTTGTTCTGTCAATTTCTCTTTACTATCTCATCAATCTATACTATATCCTACACATCGAGTTCCTCTTTATCTTTCTATCTTTTCATTTTTGGTTTACACACTGAGTTGTGTTGTCGGTTCTCTTTACACTTAGTCATCTTTGGTGATCTCTTTCTATCTGATCTTCAATTTTATCTTGTCCTATCTTTCGGTGTATGCTTACCAAAAGTGTTGTTCTCATACTAATGGAAAATTAATGTCATCAATCTCCCCATTGACGTTAGTATCAAAAACTGATATGTGAAAAATACTAACAAAATGTTAATTATATACAACATATATAATCCTTAGTCATTTAATGACTCCCCCTATGTATATGTTGGTATATCTGTACATATGATATCTTTCCTTCTGCATATCATTTTCCATCTATATATATCATTTTTCCTATGAATATACATATACATATTTACCATTTGCCCATCTGAATGAATGAATGTACATATCATTTTCCTTTTTATTTTGTACTATCATTTTCCCCCTTTTTTGATATTAAGGGAAAAGGTATTTACCTTAGATCTTATCAAAAATGTGGGAGTGTGAATACTTCATGTCTTCCATCATTTTCTCCCACTGTTCCTTTAGGTTCTCCAGAGCCATGTACTCAAGTCTGATCTTAGAGTGCATGTCATAGATGTTGTCTACTACAGACATCTTGGGAGTTGCTATCAGTTGCCTTGCTGAATTGATATGTTGTTGGAGCAGTGTAAGGTTTGGTAGAAGTTGAGCTTGGAGCTCAGTTACTTCTTCCCTAAAGTGTGTCTTTGCTTCCCATATTTCTTCCCTGAACCATTTTATCTCTATGATCTTTTCATTATGCAATTTAACTGCATTGTCTCCATCGGTGGTTAAGCTACTTGCAATGTTTGCTAGATCTGTATCCAGCTTTGCAGTGTTGTCACTATTCTCTTTAGTGAACTTGTCTAATGTGCTCAATTTTTGAATTAAGTTTATAGCTTCAGATATTATTAGATCTAATTCAGTTATGAATTATGATAGCCTTACCTTAATGATTGCCACTTCTTGGCTGATATTTTCAATGAGCTTTTGTTTGTACTTTAGCTCTGCTCTCTCCTCAATTACCTTTTTAGCATCAATATTATGAGTAGTTATTGCATCGGTTAGAGTGGCTAATTGATCTAGAATGGGCTTGTTATGATCAATATCAACATCACATATAATCTAGTGCAAAATGTCATGTGTTGTCTCTAGTACCATGGAGCCCCTGTGATGTTTCTTCAGCTTCTCCTGTAATGCCTTCCTTTGGCATATTTCTCCATATTCTTGTAATGCTTCAAAATCAAGTGTAGATGGGTCACACTTTGGTATTTCAATAATTTCATCCAAGGTGACTTCCAACTTATTCTTCTTTGATTTCTTCTTTTTCTTTTGTGAATCACTAGAATGTAAAACCATTGCCAATTTCTTGGCTTTCTCAGTTGTTCTTGATGAAGTTACCTGTTGTGCTTCTTTTTGCTGCTTGTTGTCAATTTCATCTTGTCGAGTGTCTGTAGACGTCTCCACATTCACCTTCACATTATCGGTAGCACATTTTTAGGTTTCCTTAGGAGTACCATATTTAGGTTTGTCTCCTTAATCAGTGTCCTTAGCTTCATCATTCTTTGATTATGTATTCTTATCTATTGTATCTGCATCCTTTTCTTTATCTCCTCCAGTAGCATTATCAGTGTCGATTACATCTTGAGTGGCTCTTATGTCTTTCTGACCATTGGTGTTTTCATTCTTTTCTTCTTCCCCTGCATCCTTTGGATTATCCTTTTCAGGTGACTTGCTTGATTCTTGTAGGATATTGATAGATTGTATCAATATTGGCATGTTGCCTGGAATATTTACTTGTGCAGTATCAACTAGTGTGTCATGCTCATCAGTTTTGTCCTTTGCAACAGTGGCATCTTCATCTTTATTAATTTCCTCAGTTGGGTCATCGGTGATGTCAATGATGTTTGTATCCACAATGTTGTCATTTGTGGTGTCTGGCGATGATTCATCTGCAACATTTCCATTCTTGTTATCAGTTGTATCATCTTCTTCTTTGTCTAACTCAACAGGTGTGTCATCTTGAGTTTCCTTGTCAACATCTTGTTGTTGAAGGTCTTTGTTGGGGCTTTCCTCCTCGGTGGGTATGTTCATGATTTTACACCATTTCTTATGGCTATCTTGTTCAAGATTTATAATCTTTCCTTCAAGAAATTTATATGCTCTCAGCTTCGGTGAGAACTCCTTTTTGTACTTCTCCATCATTTCATCTATTTCTACATTCTTTTATTCAGGTGGCATGAGAGTAACAAGTACTCTTTCTCTTATTTCATTCTCATTCTTCAAGGAAAATTTCCATCTGGAGTATAGTCTATCCAATAGTTCTCTTGGTACATGATTTCCTTCAAACTGAATCGGTACATATTTAAACTTGTACATTTTTTCTATGATGGCATCCTCTACTTTATTTTGATCTTATGGGTATAATTTCAACCATCTTCTAATTTTTGAATATTTAATAGATCCAGAATTTGCAATAGTTTTGCATATGTCATCAATAGATTTACGGGCTTGTGCCTTGACACTTTCTGCCTCTATAGCTTCATCCTGCTCGGTGTCTTCAATATCCTCTCAGATTCTGATGAACTTCCTTCCTCTTTTGTTTTTCCCTCTCTTCGGTGTGGCAGCTTTTCTCTTGTATGTCCTTATCTTTCCTTTCTTCAAAGGTGAAGGAGTAGAATCCTTTGATGTTTGGATTCTTGTCCTAGAAGCAGTCATTGTCCTTGGCTTCTTGGGTGGTGGAGGAGGTGGTGAATCTAAATGTGTTTCCTCAGATTCATCCTTTTCCTCTGTTTGACTAATAGATAATTGTTCTATGGTTTCTTCCTCTTGTTCAACTTCTTCATCCTGTTCAGCTTCTTCCTCGGTTTCTGACATTATCTTATTGAGACTCTTCACCATCTTTTCCTTCTTTATGATAATTTTCTTAACAACTAGGCCATATTTTATTCTTGTCTTGCCTCTTCATTTGTTCCAAACTTGGGTTTTTTCTTATCCAATGGTTCATTGATCAAGGTGTCAATTGCCTTAGTTGCAAGATCTATGTTTATTTCATACTCCAATGGTTGTAACCATGTTGTCCTTGGTACAGTAGGTTTAATGTATGTATTGTCTGTATCAACCGTGAAGTATATCTCTTCTTTATACTTCTCAGTGAGTTGCTCAGGGATTCTTACCCTTTTTTGCATTCAGTATTTGAATACATTAAATTATTCATCCATGATTGTTTCAAATTTATCTCCCAGTGTGGCTATGTGTTCACTTATTTGCATGGTGACTGGTTTGGTGTTGTCCCATTTCACATCTCCTACCGATGGGAATGTTTCTTGAAAATAGAAGAAAATACACATTATGAGTGAGCCAAACTTACATGTGTTTGACTTTGCATTCCTGATAGTCTTTAGATTGTCTGTCAACTGATTTAGGAGTAGTTCAGATAAGTCTAATTGTGTTCCCTTCTTCACAATTTTGTAGGCTATGTCTACTGCACCTGATGCTATGTTGTTCAACCTGCTTGTTTGGAAGAATTTGTAACCTAGAATGCATGCACTGAATTTGATCTCATCATCGGTTATGGTGGTAACTTTCAGTCCTCTGCCATCCCATTTGGCTCTTTTCATCTTCTCGGTATTGACCTTAGGTGGATGCTTGAGTGCATTTACTTTCTTAGTTATGGGGTAAATGGTGACCACATGGATGACATCTCAAGTTATCACCTTCGGTTCATTCAACCATAGCTTGTTTTTATGCATTCATCTTAGTACTAACCAAATCCTTTCGATTTTGAATACTTTCAGAAACATTAGGGAATTGGTGAGCCCTTTTATTTCTATATGATTATGTTCATCTTTCAGTGTTCCATCTTCGTTGCATAGCTTCTTATAAGCTTCTTCAACTTCTGAAGTTCCTATCTCTGCAATATTGCAGTGTATGAAGATCAAACGTCTTCCATGATTAAAACCCTAGCTGGTATGCGTGAGAATGCTCCAACGTCATCGGGTTGTGAGGAAACCTTAGGATGACTCTTCTAGTTAGGTTCCTCACATGCTGAATTCTTGATAAGCTTGAACTCATCCTTCTTTTTGTTCTTGGATTTCATATTTCTTGATGTTGAGGCCATTTTTAGAATTTAGGGCTGCCTTTGAAATGCGTAAAAAATAGAGTTGTTGGTTTTGTAGAACTTACTGTTTACTCATGAAAATATTTCTCAACTGCTTTGGAGTGTTGCGTGTCAAGTTGTGGTCGTTGTATGACTTAGTTTCTTTCTGCTCAAAATTTTCCTTGGTCTCTCTGCTCTGGTCATCATGAACAATGAGTTGTTTTATTGCCCTATTTATAGTTTTTGCCCTAGAACATGTGTCATAAATGCTTACAAACTCCTCGGTGCATGAAGATGGATTTCATTAGTTAAGACTTCATTTTCCTTTGGTGACAAACATAATGTTTTAGAGTAGTTGTTATTCCTTCTGCTTTTACCGATGGGTTTTGGTGTCGCAGACAACTTGTTCACTTTGCTTGTTTACCGATGAGGCTTAATTTATACTTAGCAACTTTGCTTTCTTAGTTTAATCGATGCTTCTCGATAAGTGTAGGCAGTATTGGCTTTGAGTGTGTACCGACGGGTTTTGGTATGTATACCCAATAGCATAGTTACCACAGATTTTAACAAGTAATACCATGATGCATCAACATATTATGGAACTGGTGTAAAATAATAGCTTGGGGTAATGCAATTCCATACTTACTTGTTCTACTTAGGTGGGGGTGGTGATGTCAGTGGATCCATTGGATGGGGTGTCACCATTTGCATTGCTTGGTCCAGCTTCATCTATGTTTGAATATTTTCTCCACATTTTGTCTCTTGCCCTCCATATGTCTTCAATGGTGTTTCCATTGGGATATGTGCTTGTGTCTGTCATTCGGTCTCTGTAGTATTTCTTGAGATGACCAACTTTATGACAGTGTAAGCATGCCATTTCGAGGTTAGTCTAGCCTCTAGACTTTCTAGTCCACTGTCTCATACAGTTTGCAGCAATGTGACCATATTGTTGGAATTATATTGGAATGATATACTGAGAGGGGAGGGGTGAATCAGTACCTCTAAAAAAATTTCTTGGTTAGCCCATTAACCCTTAGTCATCAGTTTGTAAATTATCTTATCTAAATGTTCATCTTTCTTTATGTATATGCAATCATAACATAATTTCTTTAATATGTAACCATACAAGAAACATTCATGAAAAAAGATAACACATGACACAAGATATGATATCGCAGAAAACTCCTGTTAGGAAGTAAAAATTGTGGTGGGGATTGTTACCCACAAGACTTCACTATCTGCAGATTAGAAGGGGTCGGTTAAGGCTTAAAATTGGTCACTTCTGATGACCTACCCTGTTAGGAGTATTACAGTGGAGACCTGTTAAGATCTACTTCGTTTGAAGCTTTAGCAACACTGTTAAGTGTGCACTTTGTTAAGAGATTTGTAAAGAACGG
>MU223540.1:217222-235474 GCA_018584345.1 Thuja plicata
TACTGAGGAATTTGGCTTATGGTATAGAAGAGAAGGAAAATTTGAACTAAAAGTGTTTACCGATGCTGATTGGGCTGGAAATATTGATGACCAGAAGAGCACAACTGGAGGAGCATTCTTTATGGGTGACAGACTTGTCACATGGATTAGCAAGAAGCAAGGATGCATCTCTCAATCTACTGCAGAAGAATAATATGTTGCTACTGCTGCAAACTGCTTGAATATTGCATGGATCAAACAGTTGCTGGAAGGTATGCATATGAAGATCAAAGAACCAGTAGTTATTTATTGTGATAACACCAGTGCAATAAATATTTCTAAGAGTTCAGTCATGCATGCGAAGACTAAACACATTGCCATTAAGTATCATTACTTAAGAGAACAAGTTCAAGAGAAAGAAGTAATGCTTGAATATGTGCAATCAAAAGAACAATTGGTTGATATCTTCACCAAGCCACTGCCAAAGGATACATTTGAGTACCTGAGGAAAAGACTAGGGGTAAAACCCATGTCTAACAGTCAGTAAAAGGACAGAATGATACATCAACCATATATTATCAGCATATCAGACATGATTGATGCAAGCAAAAGCTGAACTTCAATGCTACATCTATATATGGAAAGGTATATATCATAACCAAGTACTAAGAGAAGATTGTTATATTGATAATGGATAATGGAAATTCAAGGAATATATTATGGAAAGAAGAAATTGGTTGACAGAGTGTCAGATATTTTGTAAAATATTTGTTTGGCATTGTTGTCAAAGGGAGAGAATGTTTCCATATTATCATCACAAATTATTCATTATCAGATTACTCCAAACAGGGAGAGATCATATCCAAAGGGAGAGAATTGATATAAATTACAAACAAAAGACAAAGACATCAAAGAAGCAGAACAGTCAAAAAGGACACAACACTTCAGAAGAAGAAAAAGGAAAGCTACAAGAATCAAATCTACGCTTACACAGAGCTTACCGGCGGTCAGACATTTTATCAATTGTCAAAACAAACTGTTTGGTAATTTGATGAATCTCAACAATTGTATTTCATATTGTATTAGCAATAGTATAGTATGATAATATAGTATGTTTCCGTTAATGCCAAAGGGAGAGATTGATGACATGTAACTGATTAAATGGTTCACTATATTAAGTTGAAGATGATGCAAGACATTAAATCAATTAATGGTTTGTATTGTCATTGATGTCAGCTTGATATCATCTGTATGTTCATACACATAATGCCAAAGACTTCAAAGAATCAATGGAATAGAGGTTATGATTTTAGCAATGCATAAAAGTCAAGTATTCACTAAGTGACAGAATACATTGGTGAAGTGCACACCATTGGTAAAGACAGAGATAAAAGTCACAATGATACCCGATGAGCAGAAGACAGTATTGCCCGACGAAGCAGAATCAAAGGATGCCCGACGAGCTAAAAAAAGTTTTGCCCGACGAGCAAGATCTAATGATGCCCGACGAATAGAGATCCCGAAGCTAACTGAAGTGAAACTGATAGAACTGGCAGTTGTCACCGGCGACGAACTGTAGGATTGACCGAAAAAATAGAGAGATCAGAAAATAACAAAATATCTAGCTAGCAGAGCTAAAAGATAGACTTAACTGGTTGTTTGATTTTTTTTATTTGACCAGAGTTAAGTAAGTGATTTGTACAGTTGGAAAGAAGATAACTATGAGATAAATCAATAGTTAAAGCCGCAAATCAATTTGGCTGTATTGTTTTTCAAGCCAAGAATCAAGAATCAAGAACCAAGAATTAAGGAACATCATGTCTATATAAGAGACAAGAATAATAACCTTTCAAGTGTGGTCAATAATCAATCAGATACATGGGGGAGTGAATTGATAGAAGATGCTAAAGAGAAACTGATGAAGGATTAACTTCATGCAGTCCTGATCAATCAAGCTGAGGGAGAGCTAAAGAATTCTGCAGACACTGATGGATAGAAAAGCACAGCATCACAGAGTAGAAATAGTTAAGTACAAATGAATTGTATTGATACATTGATTAGAAAGATATTGTAAGTAAATAGATCTAAAAATCTGCAATTCAGTTGCATTAGAAACAGGTCATTTTGTTTCAGTTTAACCATTGAAGCATTAATTCTCTTAACAGAGCAGGAATTAACAGTCTTTTGTAACTGAGGTATATCCTAACAGATTACCAGAGGGTTGACTCATGATAGTATCACCGGTCTTACCTAAAGCCTATTGGCAGTCTAAGAAGAAGGCTGATTCAAGGATGGTAGTAAGATTTGCATAAAGCCTATTGACAGTCATGAGACTGATTCAAGGATGGTAGCATAGATGCCAGATACTAAGTGACAACCTATGTATTGAAAATCCTCTAACAATGTCACACTTAACAGTGTGTTTGTAACCTTTAACAGGGTTGGCTCCTAACAGGGCTCACTTTAGAAGAGTGAAAATTTGGGGTACCGGTCCCAGTGGTTTTTCCCTCAATAGGGTTTCCACGTTAAAATCCTTGTGTTATATGTGTATGGTTCATTACTTTATTGTTTTACATTCTACATATGCATTTATGGATTGACTGGTATACTATGCATATTTACTAAGTATTGGTAAATATAGTTTACTGCTTATCAATTATCAAAGAGAATAAGGACAGACAAGGTAAACTGACAGACAATTATTTGTTTCAAGTATTTCAAAGGCATGCATCTTGTTGGGACTTAATAATTTGAGAAGTATTAATTGGTGGATTAAATTTTAAATTGGATAAATTTCTAAGGCCACTAATTCACCCCCCCCCCCCCTNCTAATTCCCCCCCCCCCCCCCTCTTAGTTATTACTAACAGGTGATGCTCAGTAAGTCTTTGAGTCTCTGATTCTTTCTCTTGCAGCTTTTCTATTATTTTCCTCCTATCATCAATGGCTAGTGTTCTTTCATTTTCAGCTTTTCTTGCATCATTCTTGAAATCAATCATTTTCACCATTTGATTTTCTTGACCGATTTGCAGCATCTTGATTTGCTCTGCCAGATGTAGATTGACCTCTTGTAGACTTGTGATTTCTTCTACTGATGCGTCTGAAGCTTTGCTTGTTGATGATTCTGTTGTATCAAAGTAATCTTGTATTTCTAATTCTTTGTATTCCTTCTCATTCAGCCTAGTTGTCATAATCTTTCTTTCATCAAGAAGTTTTCTTAAGTTTATTCTTGCCTCTTTATACTGCTCATAGTTTATCTTCATCTGTAACTGCTCATTCTCAATAGTCATGTCTAGTCTGTACTTTTCCATTGCTCTGATCTTTTCTCTTCAGTCTTTAAGCTTTTCAAGAAAGAGACTTAGCTCTGATACCAATTGTTTGAATTATATTGGAATGATGTATTGAGAGGGGAGGGGTGAATCAGTACCTCTAAAAAAATTTCTTGGTTAGCCCATTAACCCTTAGTCATTAGTTTGTAAATTATATAATCTAATTGCTCATCTTTCTTTATGTATATGCAGTCATAACATAATTTCTTTAATATTTAACCATACAAGAAACATTCATGAAAATAGATAACACATGACACAAGATATGATATCGCAAAAAAATCTTGTTAGGAAGTTAAAAATATGGTGGGGATTGTTACCCACAAGACTTCACTATCTGCAGATAAGAAGGGGTCGGTTAATGCTTACAATTGGTCACTTTTGATGACCTACCCTGTTAGAAGCATTACAGTGGAGACCTGTTAAGATCTACTTCATTTGAAGCTTTAGCAACACTGTTAAGTGTGCACTCTGTTAAGAGATTTGTAAAGAACGGTTAAGTCCACCTTCTACAAAAGGATTTTAGATGTGATGCACTTGTTAGAATGCAACTACATAATTCTTTGATCTAATGATGTATGCAATCTCTAATTGTTGATAATAGATCCAATAAAGCTTCCTATGTATGAGTAATCATCTTTTCATCATTGAATAATACCTTTGTCTACTCGTCGGTAGCCTCTGTGTGTTCTTGATAACTGGTGTGATCTGTTTCTGAACTTTACATGAATTCTTCCTTCTGCTCCTTAGATGCTCTTTGTGGCTATCAACAACAATGAATTCATAATTCATAATTGATTGAACATCTATTTATACTAGATTTTAGCTCTATTCTTGATTCACTCTTTGCAAGTTAACTCTAGATCCAAGGTTTACAACTTAACTTTGATCTTTAGTTAGATATGTTTTAGATCCGTTAGGATGCTTTAAAACATTTACATTATGCTTGCTTGACCCTCAAGTAATGATTTAAAAAAAATTAAAACTCTAAAAATAAAATTACAATGCTTTATCTGACGTGTAAAACTTAGATCCACTATTTGCGGGTTCTCTAACTGACTGTCAATTCTGATGGTCGGGCTTCTCTGTCAGTCTGTCAGTTTTCTTTTCTATCGGTGTTCCTTTCTTGAACTGTTCGTTGAGTATGCCTTTTTGTGCTTCGTCAGTTTTGTTCTCAAAACTGTGTCTTCGGTGATGATCTTTGTGTTATGTTATTGATCCATCGGCGATGTCCTTTTTATTTTGTCAGTGTTAACACTTGTTAGTGTTCATCAGTCAATTCCATACTTAGCATTTTCTTGTGACTTTTTGTTATGTCGGGTATGCTTGTTGTCTGCCAGTTATGCTTGCAGTCCACTAGTTATGCTTGTACTGATGATCTTTGTCAATATTTTTCACTAAGTGTACTAATTGAAAAATTAATGTCATCACATATCTTCCACATGCTATACAATTTTTCCAAGTATTTTAATCCCATACATACTGGTTACTGACTCTTTTTGGTTGATAGGGAGTTTCTTAACCTTTAGGCTTCCATGCTTGTCTTTTTCTTTTTCCAGCATTCAAGAGTTGTGTGCCCATTTATTTTTCAAGTAAGACAGTACTTTTCCATGTAGGTTTCCTTGTTTGGTTGTTTCATCTCATACTTACATTCATATACTTTATGACCTTTCTTGTTACATTTATAACAAAATCTCATGAATGAAGATGTGGATTTAGGAATACCTTTAATTTTGCTTCTGCATACATTTGATGTATGGCCTTTCTTTCCATAGTTATTGCATGTAAGCTTTCTTGGTCTTTAATTTATATAGACATTCTTTGGATTAGTTTGATTTGATGATTCTCCATTCTCGGTAAAACCTAGACCGGTATTGTTGTTGAATTTTCATTTTCCTTCAATAAAATCATTCATTCTTTTATTGCTTTCTTCATCTTTCTTGATAATTTCATTATGTTTTTTCTGAATTCTTATTTCATGTTTTAACTTTTCATTCTCATCCCTCAGTTCACTGATAGCTTCTATTCTTTCAATGAGTTCAACATTTGTTTTGTTTTCCTCTTGACTCATAAGAACAATCTGATTTGTAATCTCATTGTGATGCTCTGTAAGTCTTTGTATTTTAGACTCTTTTTCTTGTAGCTTTTCTCTAATCTTTCTTCTATCATCAATAGCTAGTGTTATTTATTTCTTATCTTGTCTAGCATTGTTCATGACATCAATCATCCTTACCATCTGTGTCTCTTGACCAATTTGCAGAGATTTAACTTGTCCAGCTAGATGTAGATTGATTTCAGTTAGACTTGTGATGCTTTCTTCTGATATATCTGATGCTTTTCTTGTAGTTGATCCTGAAGACTCAAAGAAATCTAGTATCTCTTCCCCATGATAATTTGTCTCATTACAGTGAGATGCCAGATTCTTTCTTTCATCCAGCAACTATATCATGTTGATTCTAGCTTCTTTATATTGTTCATAGAACATCTGAATTTCAAGATTTTTATTGTCAATATTTTTATCAAGTTTGTACTTCTCCATTTTATGATATTTTCTCTTAAGCCTTTAATCTTTCCAAGAAGAGACTTAGCTCTGATACCAATTGTTGGGACTAATGGGAAGTATGTACTAAGAGGGGAGGGGTGAATCAGTACCTCTAAAACTTGTGTATCCTTTAATCAATTAACCTTTGTAATCAATTGTATATCCATTCAATCTGGTATATACTATCTTGATGTTAGTAATATCAATTCATAATATTAACATACATGTGAACATTCATATAAACATTCATGAAAGTAATTGACACATAACACAAGATATGATATCGCAGAAAACTCCTATTAGGAAGTAAAAACTGTGGTGGGGATGGCACCCACAAAATCTTCACTATCTGCAGATTAGAAGGGGTTGGTTAAGGCTTACAATTTGATCACTTTTGATGATCTACCCTATTAAGAGTATCAGTGGAGACCTTTTAAATTCTACTTTGTTAAGAGCTTTAGCAACACTATTGAGTGTGCACTCGGTTAAGAGATTTGTAGTTGGACTGTTAAATCTACCTTCCTTGAAAGGATTTTTACACTTTTCTCCACTTCTTAGAATGATAAAAAATTACAAATTAACCTGGTAAATTCATTCTCCTATTGTTGATACAGATCCAATTTAGTTTACATGAAAAATATTATCACCTAATTGTGATTCAATAATACATCTGATTCTCGGTATCCTCTGTTCTTGGTTCTGATAACCAAATTCACCTTTTGTTGTTCTTGTTCTTGAAACTCTCAATCTGATCCATGGATGAGCTCATTTTCTTCATTCATGTTCTCCTCTCTCTTCACATCCTTTTTTCATCCATTTATAAATGGATTGACTTCATTAAGCTTCGAGAACAACAATGTTAACTCTAAGATCTAGTTTACAACTTGTACCTAGATCTCCTAGTCTATGTGTTTTAAATCAGTTAGACTGATTAAAGCACTTACATTCATGTTCCTTGTCCCTAAAGAAATGGATTTAAAAACAAATCAATATCCTATAAATAGAATAAGCTTTCTTTATCTGATGTGGAAGTCAAATCCACTTTTTGCGGGCTGCAACTGACTTTTAGTTTCTGTCTGTCGGTTATGCACTGACTGTCCTTCATTTTTGTTCTGTCAGTTTCTCTTTATTGTCTCATCGGTCTGCATTGTATCCTACATGTCGGGTTCCTCTTTATCTTTTTATCTTTTCTTTTTTGGTTTACAGACCGAGTTGTGTCGTCGGTTCTCTTTACACTTAGTCATCTTTGGTGATCTCTTTCTATCTAATCTTCAGTTTTCTCTTGTCCTGTCTTTCGATGTATGCTTATTGAAAGTGTTATTTGCATACTAATGGAAAATTAATGTCATCACATATAGATTCTATCCAAAGATATATATGAATCTTAGCATCACTAATCATACTCTTATCTTTTTTTATTAAGGTTTGGTTCATTCTTTCTACTACCCCATTTTCTTGGGAAGTATAAGGAGTAGCCTTCTATCAAACAATACCTACATGCTTATAAAACTCATAAAAATTTCCCCAGCCATTGGGATCCTCTAAAATCCTAGGGACTAGAACAACAAGAGGTGAAAATTAATATCATCCGTATTCAACTCAAACTAAAAAAAAATCAACACCACATATTGATTTAGTGAATCCTGTCTTTTTTTTGGGTAGAAGACATAAGAATAAACAAATGCACAATATTTTGGACTAATTTGGATGTCAAAACACCCTTAGAAGGGATGAGAAACCCTTACATAGACCCAAAAACTATTTTCCATCAATGTCGTCTGCCATAGACTCCCCAACAAGATTTTTCAACTTCAAATGGGTTTAAGAGGATATCCGACAGAAGTTCAACCTCTTCTTCATCTAATTCATCCACAAAATCCCCATTTCCATCCTCATTAAAGGGAAATTAAAACCAAAGAAAAATGAAAAAAAAGGTATATTTATTTTCCTCCACTCACCAAGAATTGAACTCATCTCCATCATCTTCGTATATGTCAACACCTTTGTGATTATCTGCAATGGTTAGTCTAGACATTGCCGCTCCTAGGGTTCATGAAGACACACAAGAGAACTCTTTCTTCAATGTTACTTGCAAGAAAATTGTTATGATAAAGGATTCAATTTATCCATTTATTTTCTTCTTCTAGCACCAACACCCTCTTCTCATTTACTACTCCACCTAAATGACATCATTTAACGTAGTTGCTCACATTTACAACTCTACTTGGAAAAATCTCTATCATAGTCCATCTTGATTGGATTTGTGTAGCTCTTGAAAATCCCCTCTCCATTTCACCTCTTTCTCTCCTCTTTATAAAAGAAAATCTCAAAACCTTTTGGAAGGCCATCCTTGTTCTCTTCCCTATACACATTTTATTTCAAACCCACAAAACTTTCAAAATTTTGGCTCATAATTAGAACTCACATTCCCCCATACTCACCAAAACCTACCATTTTTTTCCTCATTAACATGCATAGGTCCTCTACCTAATATTTACACTATAATATTTACCCTTTCAAGAAAAAAAATCCACACCAAAGAGATCTAATCTTGTATTAATCCTTCAACTAAGTTACATCAATGCAACTTATCCCTCTAAATTACTCCAACTCCTCACTGCTTCAACAGTCTGTAAATTACATATTTATGCTTCAACTCAAGCACTAAATATATAGGCAAGATATTTATTAAAAAAAAACACAAATGGCTTCCAAAATAATTTAGGCATAAATTACAAAAAATAGAAACCTTCCTCTTTCAACTTGTGATCTTATCTGCAATCTGAAATATATTCTTTATTTTCTCCAAGATTTCATTCAACTTCCCCTTCTTCCATGTTCTTTTTATTTTCACAACTAAAAAACATCTTACAAGTTGTCACAATTGGTTTTAGCAACTTTCATGACAACTAAAAGATAATCACAAATGACCAAATTATAATTAAATATAATTTTAGTAGAAGCAAGGTTGAGACTTTTTCTCAGCATTCTCCCACTTGTTGAACATCTTGGAAAGAGCATAAAGGGAAACTATCAAATAAATTGAGCTTCAAAAGAGGTAAATCTCGTGGCCTTTTTGCACCAAATGATTTTATTTGTGTTTACTAGTTACTACAAGAATCGGTAGCATTCTCTAAAGTGTCTTCTTTTTGTAACTGACTCTACCACCCTCAATTATTTCTTGAACAAAGTGATACTAAGAATATATGTGTTTTGTGTGAGAATGATACATTAGGTTTTGAGCTAAGAAAATGTCACCTCAACTGTCACATCTAATTCTTACTTGCTTACACTGAAAAAAAAAATACATGAACACAATCTCTCTAACCACACTGCCTCTATTGATTTTCTGATTGTGCTCATTGAACCATGGGCAATGACTCCATTAGCACCCTCCCAGCCATAGACAATATGCTATTGTCTCCCCTAAGCATCCTGATGTTTATATCTACATTTTCTTTCTATTTTTATATTTAATAAATGAGATTGTGCATCTCACTATAGATGCAAGAGATGCCCTTTCACCAAGGGTTGTCACTCTTCACATGTGGTCCCATTAATTAAATGTTAATTATTTATTAATTAATATATAATCATAATAAATATAATTATATTATCACAATAATAATATAAATATATCATCAATGTAATTATATATATAATTATTATGACACAATAATTATATCATCACAACCTTTGTGTTATATATGTCGATCTGAAGGAGTCTGACTATAGCTACAATAACATTAAAACTCCCTCTTAGCCAGGGAGGAATCCTTCTTGATAAATTTGTTATCATAACTAATGCAGTGATGCTAAGTGTTGCATTGATGAAGATTGATACAGATTTTATGACAGGTAAATTAGTTATTTGGTTGTCATTTATGTCAACTAATTGACTTAGCATTTTTCAGTATGTTACCGAATATTGTGTAAGTGAATAATGAGTTGTAGTATGTTTCTAAAGTTTCTATTATAATTGAATTATATGTCATATGTTTTGATGTTAACTTTTCCATCATGAATTATGATATGAAGAATTAAGTTTGTTATGTTTGATTGGACTCAAACTGGGTAACTGCTAAAACAGTCAGTGACTAACAGTAAGTGATTTGAATGTTATCTCAAATCGGTGAAGTATTTGGTAGAGAGGTCATATAAATTGATTGTCAACAATGTTAAGATACTATGTTTGCTAGCACGACTCATAATGTTAACTAGTACTATTAGTTATTTGACTGGAAGCGGTGTTAACAGAATGAATAGGCAAACAAGACAAATTTCTTGAATAGGCTATGAAGATTTGTAGATCGGTGAAGGAAATCGATGTGGCAATAGGATCGGTGATGATTTTCGTAAAGTGGTAAGATATTTTCATGATTTTTGGGAATTACTAGACATCACATTGCTCGAGGTATGCGTTTGAGGAGGATTCTTCAAGATGTTTCTTTTGGTCAAACAAGTTTTTTTAAAATGGATCTAATACCAATTGTTAATATAGGTCTGATTATTGAGAGGGGAGGGGTGAATCATTAATACATGAATTCACCTTATTCAATTTATTTAAACCCTATGTACCAAAACATACAACAACAACTAACATAAGTAAGACTTTCAATGCATACATCCACAAGTAATCAACCACACAATGTAAACATCATATTTATCTCATAGAAACCCAAATGGTAAGATACAATGTATCTAGTCACTCATAAACATTTTTCTCTGACCGCGTTGGCTTACTCATATATTTTACCTTGGTAGTTGAGCCATTTTCAAAAACTTGTTTGACCAAAAGAAACTTCTTGAATAATCCTCCTCAAATGCATACCTTGAGAAATGTGATGTCAAGTAAGTCCCACAAATCACAGAACTATCTTAACACTTTACAAAAATCATCACCAATCCTATTGCCACATTGAATTCCTTCACCGATCTACAAATCTTCATAGCATGTTCAAGAACTCTATCTTGTTTACCTGTTCATTCTATTAACACCGCTTCCATTCAAAAAAAATAGTAGTGCCAATTGACATTATGAATCGTGCTTGAAAAAATAGTATCTTGACATTGTTGACAATCATATCCTATGACCATTCCACCAAATACTTCACCGATTTGAGATAACATTCAAATCACTTACTGTATGTCACTGGTTGTTTTAGGAGTTGCCCAGTTTGTGTCTAATCAAAAAAATCAACTTAATTCTTCATATCAAAAGTCGCGATGGAAAATTTAACATCACAACACATGACATATACTTCTATTGGAATATCGACTTCAGAAACATACTGAAACTAATTATTCACTTACACAATATCTGGTAACATACTGAAAAGACTAATTCAATTAGTTGAAATCAATGACAACCAAATAACTAATTTATCTGTCATCAAACCTGTATCAATCTTCATCAATGTAACACTTAGCATCATTACATCAGTTATGCTAACAACATTCCCCTTTGGAATTATTGTCAAAGGAGAAGAATATGTATTTCCTCTAGGGGAGAATATGTATTTCATTGAT
Source organism: Thuja plicata (assembly GCA_018584345.1). Classification (NCBI taxonomy): domain Eukaryota; kingdom Viridiplantae; phylum Streptophyta; class Pinopsida; order Cupressales; family Cupressaceae; genus Thuja; species Thuja plicata. The sequence continues at coordinate 228,600 of MU223540.1, forward strand.
ATAAGGAGAGAATATGTATGAAAACAAGAGAAGAACATAAAAGAAAAGTTGAAAGGGGGAGTATATGAAGATTATGAATCAGTATGAAAGAGTGAGAAGATGTGTGTTCATATGTATAGATAGAAGTGGAAACATTTTGTAGAAGTCAGTACGAAGATTGTCATCAGAGAGACAAAGTGTGGTCATGAAATCAGCAACATGATATCAGTCAGAATGAACAGAAGAAAAGAATGTTTCTGAGGACACAACTTATGTGTTATGGAGATAAGAGTGTTTACATCAATGCCAAAGGGGGAGATTTTTAGCATAACTGATGTAGTGATGTTAAGTGTTACATTGATGAAGATTGATACATATTTGATGAAGGGTAAATAAGTTATTTGGTTGTCATTAATGACAACCAATTGACTTTTTTATTTGATGTAGAAGCATCTTGGGTTCTTGGAAATCCTGTATCAACCAAAAATATGTTTGTTTTTCTTAGGTAGATTGTTGGAGACTACTCGGTAAAGTGCTCAGTAACTGCCTTTGTGCACTCGGTAAAGACTTGTTTGTTTTCCACTCGGGCTCGGTTACTTGTTTCTGTCTTGCTTTACCTATGGGTCTCGATAGTTGTTTGGCTACTTGGTGAGTTTTTCACCAATTTTTTTATGTTCTTGATTGGCTTCTTACTGAGTTGTTTCTGTGCTCAGTTGGCTTTCTTATCGAGTTTTGTTGTTGAAGTTGGATCTTCTGGCTGACTTCTACATTTAATTTTTGTAGCATAATTAATGTTGGGATCTCTCATTGGGATGTATGTGGACCTAAATTTGGGTATTTTATGCTTCCTATGTTGGATCTTTAGGATATGAGTGACGACCTATTTGGTGGACTCTTGTATATATTTGGTTTTTTATTCCTAGATTAGGAGGCAATTAAGGAGAATCAATTTGGAAAATAAGATTAGGCCTTAACAGATTTGGATTGCAGGTATGTGACCTCTCATGTATGAAGATTATTCTGTAAAAGATCTCAATGTATATGAATGAAACCAGGAAGGCCTTATATCTCTGCAGGTATGATGTTTAATGAAATAATATAAATTTATGTTTTTTCTTCTCTCCTCTTCTATGTTCTTTCTTCCATGTTGTTCAAAGAACCATGTGGTGCATGCTAAGACAAAGCACATTTATATTAAGTATCATTACTTGAGGAAACAAGTACAAGAGAAATAGGTAATACTAGAATATGTACAATCCAAAGAACAACTAGCAGACACATTCAAAAAAACATTGCCAAAAGATACATTTGAATACCTGAGGAATAGACTAGGGGTTCGCCCCTTGTCTATTGGTAACTAAGATGACTAGGAGGTTGCATCAGCCTACACATTATCAAAAGATTAATCATGTTGATGCAAGCTGAGATATGGACTACAATGACATGTCAATACACTGAAGGTACTTATCTGGACCACACACCAGAGATATTTTTTTTATTAGGGTAAAAGCAGGTTTTGAAGGGGCCCTAAAACCCTATACAAGTATATTTTGGCAAGAATCTGAAACCCATCTAAGATGAAACTCTACTAAATAATATACTTTTCAAACCAGTAGACCAAAGATAGAAAACTACCAACAACTAACCAAGATGAGATGCTAAAACCCCAGCTTCCCAAACAACAAGCAAAAGCCTTACACCATTAGTTTAACTGGAGTATTAAAACTCCCAAATAGAAATATAGGGTTTTAACATGGATCCCTAAACCAACAATACCAACACCATGGAACACCATTGCCCCACTCCCAACCTTTATCCCTAACCAAAAATAAACCAACCTCTAGAATGGGCCCTTGAAAACTATCAGCATCCACCTGCAGGCACCAGCTAACCACACACAAAAAACAACGCAAAGATTAACAATTTCCCTCTTCCTCCTCATTAGTAACAGGTCTGATTTCTTTCACCACCAAAGGGATTCCTCTAGCACTGTTCTGGATATTCAAAATAGCCCACTCAGTCTGCAAAAAGACTAACCCCCAGCCATTTCCAGCAAGCTAAAAGTGTTATCTACTAAAGAGCTATTGTTGGCTACTATAAAGCTATATTTTTTTTTTGGCATTGTTGTCAAAGGGAGAGAAATATTCAATGAAATATCCATCAGGGAGAAGAGATTCTCCAACACAAAGGGAGAGAATATCTAAAGGTTACTGTTAATGAAATAACCATCCATCAAAGGGAGAGAATTGGGGAGAGATAACATTGCATATCTATCCAGAAAAGGAAGAAGAGATTCTACAAGAAAGGGAGAGAGAATCAGAAGATAGAATTGCTACACCTATTCATTGAAGGGAATGAAGAAAGGGAGAGCACACAACAGAATCAAATCTATAGGGAGAGTTGTATGGTAAACATTTTTTTTGTAGTGATTAAACATATTAAATCTGAGCTAGAAGAGCTTACCAAGATTCAGATATTTGAATTGGTTATAGAATAATAAGTTTGGTATGTTATGGCATGCTTTATACTGCGTATTTCATATTGTGTTTCCATCAATGCCAAAGGGAGAGATTGATGTACTATAACTGATTGAATGTTTGAAGATGATAAGTTGATGATCATCGAGCTACAAAAGTGAATGCAAGACATTAAATCAATTATTGTATTATATTGTCATTAATGTCAACTTGATATGGTTTGATTATTCATACACATATTGTCATAACCTTGAAGATCTCAAGAGACAAATTTTATGTGGTCGGTAAAACATAAAAGGTCTATATACACTGAGTGACAGTGAACAACGAGCAATTCATAGTGTATACCGAGCACAGCAGTAACTGAGCAAATTTTACCGAGCAAAAATTAATGACCGAGCATAACTAGAGTTAATGAACAAGCATAACTGGAGTTAATGACCGAGCATAACTGAAGTTGATGACCAAGCATAATCAGAGTTAAAGAACAACAAAATTTCTTAGCTGGCAGAGCTACAATTTAGGGATTGACTGATTGATTGTTTTATTATCAACGATCAGTTAAGCTAAAGAAAGGAAGGAGATTAAAAGCGTGTTTTATTCACAGTTATCAAGGAGAGATTTATGGAATAAAACTAAAGGATATCTTTATGGGATAAAGAAAATCATGGCGATTTTTACGGATCAAGGAGAGATCTACAACAAAAACAAGGAGATTGAGCAAATAATCATGTCTATATAAAGAGACAAGGAATTTACTATCAAAAAGAGGAATGCTGAGTATGTTTTGTGTGAAGATAGAACTCTTCATGCAGATTTGATCATACAGGTTGAAGAACAGAGCCAAGGAATTATGCAGACACTGAGAAATAGAGGACAAATCATTCACCGAGTAGAATAAAGGTAGAAAGCAAAGAAACTGAATTATATATTTATCAAAGAGGTATTATTGCACTAACAATAGATCTCAATATTTTCAAATCAAATTTGTATTTTGAACATATCATTTACTACATCAGTTTAACCATTGATTCAGAAAATCTCTTAACCGAGTGGGATTTAACAGTCCTAATTGTATTGATATACTCAAGAGTATCAAAAGGATTTCTTGTTGACAGCATAGTGAGTGCTAGGTCAAAAGAAAAATTGTTGGTTTTTAATCCTCTAACAAGGTCACACTTAATAGTGTGTATTGTAACCTTTAACAGGGTTGGCTCTTCATCGAGGTCACTTCAGAAGAGTGAAAATATTTTGGGTTACCGGTCCCAGGTGGTTTTTTCCATATTGGGTTTCCACATTAAAATCTATGTGTCAAATGTGTATATGTTTCATTGCATTGATATTTTGTTTTACACATTATTGAAATTGGATTGGTCGGTTAACGCTAAGTTTATTTTTTGCTACTCAGTAAAGTCCAGAAAAGATAAATAGTATATCTTAACAAGCGATTTATATTTGTTAAGATTATTTATGGCATGCATCTTGATGAAATTGAGACTATAAGATAGCTGAAGGTATTATATCAAAGAGATAAGTATATGGTTGGATCTTTTGGAATCATTGTTAAGGCCACCGACAGATCTTATGAAAAGAAGTATGAAAAAAGTGATGACTGAGCCTATAGAAGCAACCGACACTCTGACAAGAGAGATAACCAATATTACAAGGACAAAGGCAAGAAGGCGTGTTACCTGGTTGAGAACAAAGATGAAAATTTTGATACTTTTCTGATGAAGATATTGAGGTAGTCTTTGTTTCTATGATGGATGATTCAGACAAAGAAGAAAGGTATGTTGAAACAACACTCATATCTAAAGTTATCAAAAATGATGTTTGGATTATTGATAGTGGTTGTACTCATTATATGATTGGAGATAAAGAAAATTTTGAAACTTTTGAATATTATAATGGTGGATCAGTTAGGATGGGTAATGACTTTCCTTGCCCATTTGAAGAAAAAGGTACCATCATGTTGAATAATCTAATCAGATGTGAAAATGCATTTTGGGTGAAAGGACTTAACTATAATATATTGAGTGTTTCACAGCTGAACAACACAGGACACCGAGTTGCATTTGAGAACAAAAAGGCAACGATCTATAATGGAATAGGAAACTTGATCGGTACTGGTGAACAAACATAAGGTAATCTATTCTATCTTGATAATATTGAGACGACTTATTTATTTGCTAGAATTGAAGACGTTTGGTTGAGGCATAAAAGGTTATGTCGTGTGAATTTTGACAACATGGTTAAGATAAGTAAGAAAATAAAAATGAGAGGCTTACCGAGTATTTCAAAGCCCGGCCATGTTATGTGCAAGAATTGTAAAATAGGAAAAATGAAAAAGTCTAGTTTCAAATGCAAAACCTTCTCATCTAATGCTATTCTGGAGCTAGTCCATACTAATTTATTTGGAATTATGAGAACAAAGAGATATTATGGGGATAGACAATTTATTCTATTTGTTGATGACTATTCTAGGATGATGATTGTCATGTTCTTAAAAGAGAAATCTGAAGCATTTAAGATGTTCAAATGGTATAAAGCTAAAGTTGAAAAGCAAAGTGGAAAAGAAAAAAAATGTTTAAGATCGGATAGAGGAGGAGAATATATTTCTGATGAATTCACTAACTTTTGTAATGAGCATGGGATTACAAGATAGTTTTTTGCACCAAGAACACTGCAAAAAAATGGGATTGCTAAAAGGAGGAATAGATCAATTGTTGACTGTGTGAGAACATTGATGATTGAAAAAGGCATCACACAAACATTTTGGAGAGAAGTTGTAAGTATTGTTGTCTATACACTGAACCGAGTTCAATTGAAGAAATAAATAAATAGGACACCTTATGAGCTATGATATGGATACACACCAAATATGAGTTACTTTAGAAATTTTGGAAGTCAATGTTATATAATGAAAGATGATAGAAATGGGAAATTTGATTCTAAAAGTGATGAAGGAGTATTTCTAGGATATTCTACTAAAAGCAAAGCTTATAAATGTCTGAACAAATCTTCTAACAAAATCATTGAGAGTGCAAATGTTAAAGTGGATGAATTTGTTGAGAAAAATGATGAGGAAAGCATAAAGTAACCTAAATATTACAACATATTTGTCTACATTGAAGAACCTGACACCTTTCCCGAGTGACAGAACAATGCAAATGAGCAACAGGCTGCACACACTAAGAATCAGGAAAATGCTCAGAATGTTGAACCAAGTGATAAAGATCAAGATGAAGAAATAAGATTTGAACTTGTACTTGCTAAATGTGTCAGAATAAACCATCCATAGGACCAGATCAATGGGGACACAAGAGTAGGAATGAGAATAAGAAGTAAGTCACTTAACAATAGATGTTTTATTTGTGAATTTGAGCCTAAATCTGTTAATGCTGCACTTGAGAATCAAGAAAGGGTCAGTGCAATGAATGAAGAGATTGAACAAATTGAGAAAAATAAAACATGGACATTAATACCTAGACCAAGTGACAAAAATATCATTGGCACCAAATGGATTTTCAGAAACAAACTTAATGAAAATGGAGAGGTCACAAGGAACATAGAAAGACTGGTATGCAAACAGTATGCACAAGAAGAAGGTATTGACTATGGAGAAACCTTTGTACCCATTTCTAGACTAGAAGGAGTAAGAATTCTACTTGCTTATGCTTCTTTTAAAGGATTCAAAGTATACCAAATGGATGTTAAACCTGCATTTCTGAATGGAATACTAGAAGAGGAGGTATACATTGAACAACCTGAAGGGTTTGTTGATCCTAAAAATAGGAACATGGTTTGTAAACTACACAAAGCCTTGTATGGATTGAAAACAAGCACTGAGAGCATGTTATAAAATAATTCACTCTTATCTCATTAGTATTGGATTTGTTAGAAAAAGTGACAACAGTAATCTATATTTGAAAGGAGATATTGATGATAAGATTTTGATTGTTGAGATATTTGTTGATGATATCATATTTGGAGGTAATGATATGCTATGCAAGTCATTTGCTGATGAAATGAGAAAAGAATTTGAAATGTCAATTTTTGGAAAGATCAAATTTTTTCTTGGTCTACAGATTCTACAACAGGATGAAGGCATCTACATCACACAATCAAAATACATCAAAGAAATTCTGAAGATATTCAAGATTGAAAACTCCAAACCAGTTGGAACAACTATGGAGACTGGATGCAAATTGACAAAGGAAGACAAGACAACCAAGGTAAATCAGACCTTATACAGATCTATGATTGGTAAACTAATGTATGTTGTACACACAAGACCTGATATAGCACATGCAGTTGGTATAGTTGCAAGATTCTCTGCTAACCCTAAGGAATCACACATGACTATTGTTAAAAGAATTTTGAGATATCTGAAGAATACTGAAGACTATGGTTTGTGGT
>MU223540.1:235524-272036 GCA_018584345.1 Thuja plicata
ACAATAAAGAAGGAAAATTTGAGCTACAAGTTTATACTGATGTTGATTGGGCTGGAAACATAGATGATAGAAAGAGCACTATAGGAGGAGCATTCTTTATGGGTGACAGACTTGTCACATGGATAAGTAAAAAGTAAGGATGCATATCTCAATCAATTGTAGAAGAAGAATATGTAGTTGTTGCTGCAATTTGCTCTAAAATTGCATGGATCAAGCAATTGCTGAAAGGTATGAATCAGGAAATTCTTGACCCAATAATTATCTATTGTGATAATACAAGTGCTATAAACATTTCAAAAAACCTTTTGATGCATGCTAAGACAAAACACATATCTATTAAGTATCATTACTTGAGGGAAAAACTACAAGAGAAACATGTAATACTAGAATATGTATAATCCAAAGAACAACTAGCAGACATATTCACCAAACCATTTCCAAAAGATACATTTGAATACCTGAGGAATAGACTAGGGGTTCTTCCCTTGTCTACTAGTCACTAAGATGAGTAGGAGGTTGCATCATCCTACACATTATCAGAATATTAATCAGGTTGATGCAAGCTGAGATATGGATTGCAATGACATATCAGTACACTGAAGGTACTTATCTGAACCACACACCAGAGATATTGTTGGCTACTATAGAGATGTATATTTTTTTGGCATTGTTGTCAAAGGGAGAGAAAGATTCAATGCAATATCCATCAGGGAGAAGAGATTCTACAACATAAAGGGAGAGAATATCTAAAGGTTACTGTCAATGAAATAACCATCCACCAAAGGGAGAGAATTGGAGAGAGTTAACACTCCATATCTATTCAAAAAAGGGAGAAGAGATTCGACAAGAAAGGGAGAGACAAAATTAGAAGACAAAGTTGCTACACCTATCCATTGAAGGGAATGAAGAAAGGGAAAGCACACAGAAGAATCAAATCTACAGGGAAAGTTGTATGGTAAACATTTTTTTGTAGTGATTAAACATATTAAATCTGAGCTAGAAGAGCTTATAGAGATTCAAATATTTGAATTGGTTATAGAACAATAAGTTTGGTATGTTATGGCATGTTTTATACTGCATATTTCATATTGTGTTTCCATCAATGCCAAAGTGAGAGATTGATGAACTATAACTGACTGAATGTTTGAAGATGATAAGTTGATGATCACCAAGCTGCAAAAGTGAATGCAAGACATTAAATCAGTTAATGTATTGTAATTTGATTGATGTCAATTTGATATGGTTTGATTTTTCATACACATATTGTCATAACCTTGAAGATCTGAAGAGACAAAGTTTATGTGGTCGGTAAAACATAAAATTTCTGTATACACCGAGTGACAGTGAACACTGAACAGTTCATAGTGTATATCGAGCATAGTAGTAACCAAGCAAGTGTTACCAAGCAAGAGTTAATAACTGAGCATAACTGGAGTTAATGACCAAGCATAACTGGATTTAATGACCGATCATAACTAAATTTCATGACCAAGCATAACTGGAGTTAAAGAATGACAAAATTGCTTAGCTGGTAGAGCTACAATTTAGGGATTGACTGGTTGATTATTTTATTATCAACAATTAGTTAAGCTAAAGAAAGGAAGGAGTTTAAAAGCATGTTTTATTCATAGTTATCAAGGAGAGATTTACAGAATAAAACTAAAGGAGATCTTTACGTGATAAAGAAAATCATGGTGAGTTTTATGGATCAAGGAGAGATCTACAACAAAAACAAGGAGATTGAATGGCTAATCATGTCTATATAAAGAGAAGAAATTCATTATCAAAAAGAGGAATGCTGAATATATTTTGTGTGAAGATAGAACTCTTCATGCAGATCTGATCATATAGGTTGAAGAACAGAGCCAAGGAATTCTGCAGACACCGAACAATAGATGACAGAGTATTCACCGAGCAGAATAAAGAAAGAAATCAAAGGAACTGAAGTATATATTGATCAGGGAGGTATTATTGGACTAACAATAGATCTGAATATTTGTAAATCAAACTTTTATTTTGAACAAATCATTTATTGTATCAGTTTAACCATTAATTCATAAAATCTCTTAACCAGGTGGGATTTAACAGTCCTTATTGTATTGAGATACTCAAGAGTATCAAAAGGTTTTCTTGTTGATAGCATAGTGAGTGCTAGGTCAAAAGACAAATTGTTGGTTTTAAGTCCTCTAAGAAGGGCGCACATAACAGTGTGTATTGTAACCTTTAACAGGGTTGGCTTTTCACCGAGCTCACTTCAGAAGAGTGAAAATATTTTGGGTTACCGGTCTCAGGTGGTTTTTCCCATATTGGGTTTCCACGTTAAAATCTATGTGTCAAATGTGTATATGTTTCATTGCATTGATATTTTATTTTACACATTATTGAAACTGGATTGGTCGGTCAACACTAAGTTTATTTGCTTCTACTCAGTAAAGTCCAGAAAAGATAAATAGTATATCTTACCGAGCAGTTTATATTTGTTAAGATTATTTATGGCATACATCTTGATGATTTTGGGATTGTAAGATAACTAAAGGTATTATATTTAAGAGATAAGTATTTGGTTGGATCTTTTGGAATCATTGTTAAGGCCACTGATTCACCACCCCCACCAGTTATTCTAACAATAGATTATTGTCATATTTTGTTGGGTCTAGACCTTGGCAATATGATAGACATGTTATACATGATGGAAGAGTGAACAGATATACTATTTGGTTTGATGGTAAGAAGAAAATATTGTTAGCTTTAGTTGAAGAATCTATTGGTGAGATATGTACATCTATGAAAGTTTGTTTGATGGAAGGTAGACAGTTTGTTAAGGATTTGAAAAGAAATGATACATGTTATGCTTTGATTCCTAACAAACTGAGTAAGGACATAGAAGATGAAGTTCATGTAGAAGTTGAGGAATTTCTTACCAAGTACAAGGAGATCATTTCAAATAATGTACCTGATGGTTTTCCACCTATGAGAGATATTAGTCACTATATGGATATGATTTTGGGAGCTATTTTACCAAATAAGGCACCACACTGGTTGACACCGACCGAGAATAAAGAAGTCAACCGACAAGTTCATGAGTTGTTGAACAAGGGTTTAATCAGAGAAAGTTTGAGTCCATGTGCAATACTAGCTGTATTGGCACCTAAGAAGAATGGAGAATGGAAAATGTACACTGATTGAAGAGAAATAAACAAAATAATAGTTAAGTATAGCTTTCCTATACCAAGGATGGATGATATAATGGATTGTTTGAGTGGAGCAAAACATTTTACCAAAATTGATTTGAAGAGTGGATATCATCAGATCAGAATAAGAGAAGGTGATGAATGGAAGATTGCTTTCAAGACAAAAGAAGGTATGTATGAGTGTTTGGTTATGCCCTTTGGTTTAACTAATGCACCGAGTACATTTATGAGGTTAATGAATGAGGTTTTGAATAAAGTCTTGAATAAATATGTGATTGTATACTTGGATGATATTTTGATATTCAGTAAGACTAGAGAAGAACATTTGATGCATATAAGACAAGTATACAGAGATTGAAAGAGGAAAAGTTGCTGATAAATTTAAAAAAGTATTCTTTCATGAAAGAGGAACTTGTGTATTTAGGTTTTTTTATTTTAGCTTATGGTTTGAAGATAGATCCTAAGAAGGTTGAAGCTATACTTATTTGGCCTACACTTGAGAATGTTAGTGAGGTAAGATCGTTTCATGGATTGGCAAGTTTTTACAAGAATTTTATCAAAAATTTCAGTTCTATATGTAATGTTGTGACTGAGACAATGAGACGAGACAAAAGAGAATTCAAATGGACACATGGATCTGATAAGAGTTTTGAGACTTTGAAGTAGAAGGTTGTTGAATCACCTGTATTAGGCTTACCTGATTTCAATAAGGTATTCCAATTTGAATGTGATGCAAGTGGAAGTGCAATAGGAGTTGTGTTGACTCAAGAAGGTAAACATGTTGTTTTCTTTAGTGAAAATTTGAATGATGCAAAAAGGAAATATTTTGTCTATGATCAAGAAATCTATGTTATTGTTCAAGCTCTAAAGAAATGGAGACATTATTTGATGCTGAATGAATTTGTGTTGTATACTAATCATAAGGCTTTATAGTATTTGGGTAGTCAGAATAAGTTGAACCAGAGACATATGAAATGGGTAGAGTATTTGCAGAGTTTCACATTTGTGATAGAGTATAAAAGTGAAATTTATAACCAAGTTGTTGATGCATTGAGTAGAAGAAGATCTTTGTTGACAGAAATGAGAATTGAGGTTCTTGGTTTTGATGACATGAAGCAATTGTATGAAAATTATCTTGATTTTTATAAGCAGTGGAGAGTATGCAGAGCACCTATTCCAAATCAACTGTGTAAGTATGACAAATATTTCATTCAAGAAGATATGTTGTTCAAAGGTATTTAGTTGTGCATACCGAGAGGATCAGTGAGAACTAATTGATAAAGGAAAAACATAGTAGTGGTTTGGTTGGACACTTTGGTATTGATAAAATATTAATTTTACTCAAGGAAAAGTATTTTCGGCCTCAGTTGTATAAGGAGTTTCAGAAATTTGTGAAAAGTTGTGGAGTTTGTCAAGTTGCAAAAGGAGTAAGTCAGAATACTGGATTGTATACACCGATTTTTGTTCCTAAGGAACCTTGGAGTGATATCAGCATGAATTTTTTTCTTGGCTTATAGAGGGCAGAAAGAGGTAATGATTCTATATTTTTTTTTGTGGATAGATTCTCTAAGATGACACATTTCATACCATGTAGAAAAACATCAGATGCAATACATATAGAAAATCTTTTCTTTAAGGAGATTGTAAGATAGCATGGATTATCGAGGAGTATCATCTTTGACCGATATAGTAATTTTGTTAGCTATTTTTGGAAAACACTTTGGAAGAAGTTGGACACCGAGTTGAAGTATAGTTCTACATTTCATCCATAGACTAAAGGACAAACAAAGGTTGTAAACTAAATTTTGGGTAACTTGTTAAGATGCTTAGTTGGAGACACACCGAGTAATTGGGATTTGATATTATCACAAGTAGAGTTTGCATATAACAGTTCAGTAAATAGAAAACTGGAAAGATACCTTTTGAGATTGTTAATGGCACACAACCGAGAGGTATATCAGAATTGAGAGATATTGCTGGAGAAGGAAAGAGAAGTGATGAAGGGGAGAAATTTGTTGAGTTTATGAAGAAAATTGCATGAGGAAGTGAAACATAAGTTGGAGCAAAGTAATCAAAAATAGTAGGATAGTGTAGATAGATCAAGGAGACATAAAAATTTTGAAGTTGGTGATGCAGTTATGGTTCATCTGAAAAAAGGAAGATTTCCTATTGGAACATATGGTAAATTGAAAATGAAGAAATTTGGTCCTTGCAAAATATTGAGGATATTTGACAATGGAAATGCTTATGAAGTAGAATTACTTGATGACATGGATATATCACCTATATTCAATATTTCAGATTTGTATGAGTATCATGAACCTAATGAAGAAGTGATAGTATCAAGTGATTATCCTAAGAAACAGATAGAGGAAGTTGAGCAGATTTTGAAACAGAGTTGGCAAGAGTACAAGAGGAAAGAATTATATATGGAATATCTGGTAAAATGGAAGAATAGACCCATTAAGGACTCATCTTGGATTTCTCAATCTGAATTGGATTCAATTCAAGTTGTACCTGACTAATGATTCAAAGAATCATTTCTTTTAACCCTAGGTGTCTGATGCAGGAGCATCTTGGGTTCTTGGAAAACCTTTATCAACTAAAGATATGTTTTTTTTGGCTCGGTAGCTTGCTGGAGACTGCTCGGTAAAGTGTTGAGTAATTACCTTTGTTTGCTCGGTAAAGACTTGTTTGTTCTCCACATGGGCTTGATTACTTGTTTTTGTCTTACTTTACCAACGGGTCTTGGTAGTTGTATGGCTACTTGTTGGGTTTTTCACTGATTTTTTTTTGTGCTTGGTTGGCTTCTTACCGAGTTGTTTATGTGCTCAGTTGGCTTTCTTATCGAGTTATGTTTTTGAAGTTGGATCTTCTGGCCAAATTTTTCATTTAATTTCCATAGCATAATTAATGTTGGGATCTCTCATTGGGATGTGTGTGGACCTAAATCTAGGTCTTTCTTGTTTCTTATGTTAGATCTTTAGGATCTGAGTGCCGACCTATTTGGTGGACTGTTGTATATATTTGGTTTTCTGTTCTTAATTAGGAGCCAATTAAGGAGAATTAATTTTGTAAATAAGATTAGGCCTTATTAGATTTGGATTGCAGGTTTGTGACCTCACATGCATGAAGATTATTGTGTAAAATATATGAATGTATATGGCCAAAACCGGGAAGGCCTTACAGCCCGACATGTATGATGTTTAATGAAATAATATAAAGTTATGTTGTTTATTCTCTTCCCTTCTATGTTGTTTTCTTTTGTGTTGTTCTACAAGTTGGTTTGGATAGCTAGGAGTGCCTTGGGCCTGGTCTTCCTACCCTCCTTGGTCAGTTTTTAATATGTTACCAAATATTGTGTAAGTGAATCATGAGTTGCAGTATGTTTCTGAAGTTTCTATTCTAATAGTATATGTCATGTGTAGTGATGTTAACTTTTCCATCATGACTTCTGATATGAAGAATTAATTTGGTTAGGTTTGATTGGATTCAAATTGGGTAACTGATAAAATAGTCAGTGACTAACAGTAATTGATTTGAATGTTATCTAAAATTGGTGAAGTATTTGGTGGAGCGGTCATAGGATATGATTGTCAACAATTTCAAGATACCATGTTTGTGAGTGCAACTCATAATGTTATCCGGTACTACAATTTTATTTGATTGGAAGTGGTTTTAACAGAATGAATAGGTAAACAAGACAGAGTTCTTGAACAGGCTATGAAGATTTGTAGATCAGTAAAGGAATTCGATGTGGCAATAGGATCCATGATGATTTTCATAAAGTGGTAATATATTTCCATGATTTTGGGGACTTACTTGACATCACATTGCTCAAGGTATGTGTTTGAGGAGGATTCTTCAAGAAGTTTCTTTTGGTCAAATGAGTTTTTGAAAATGGCTCAACTACCAAGGTAAAGTCTATGAGTAAGCCGACGTGGCCAGAGGAAAATGTTTGATGAGTGACTAGATACATTGTATCTTACCTAATGTGATTTGAATCATTCATATCTCAAATCTATGGTTTATTTTAAGTCAATGGAAGTAAATCTATATATTGGAAAGTTGAAGAAGAAGAGAGAGAGAGAAAGTTCATTGCGAATTGTAGAAGGGTGCGGTGTTAGATAAAGTAAAGGAATCAAGTGTGATCAACATATGGAAGAGTAGAGATTATGAAGATGAATTTCAGAGCTTAAAAGGATCTAATTATGTAGAGGTGGGGTAGTTTTTACAGATCATTTCATATGTTTCTTTCTAACCATTATAACAGTGAAAACCCTTAACAGGATAGATCCTAACAGATCTTTATTGTAAATCCTCTAACAAGGTGGCATTCTAATTGAATTTTTTAATTCCTCTAACAAGGCTTCTCCTAATAGGGAAAAGATCCTAACAGATCTAAAGAAAAATCCCTTAACTGGGAAACACCTAACAACATTTTGCAAACCTTTAATAGGGTAAGCTCCTAATAGGGCGTATTCCAAAAGAGTATAGATTTTGTGGGTATCAACTCGCACTGTGGTTTTTTCCCATTTGGGTTTCAACGAGATAAATATGGTGTTTACATTGTGTGGTTGATTACTTGTGGATGTATGCATTGAAATTCTTACTTATGTTAGTTTTTGTTGTATATTTTGGTGCATAGATTTCAAAGAAGTTGAATTAGGTGAATTTATGGACTACTGATTCACCCTTCCCCTCTCAATAATCAGACCTGTATTAAAAAACTTATGGTTCATCCTCCTGATGGTATTTTCAACACTCCCTCTTAGCTAGGGAGGATCTACTCATATATCTGATTTAATGTTCATCATGGCTACTCCTAGAGGGTGGCTCCATCATAAATACTCATGTGAATGGAAATACAAACAAGCACAAGTGTTCATCATGGAATCACTCATTTGATTTCATCATCTCACAATGATGGTCACCATAGCTACTCCTAGAGAGTGACTCGACACAAGTATTTATTCATGGAGTCACTCACATGACCTCTACCCATGGCTACTCCCATAGGGTGGGTCCATCATGGATACTCCCATGAATTAAAATATAAATGCACACAAGTGCCCATGAATTAAAATATAAATGCACACAAGTGCTAAGTCATGTATTATCTCACATAACATCCACCACGGTTACTCTCAGAGGTTGGATCCACCATAGCTACTCCTAGAGGGTGTAACAAGGGATTTCACCTCAAACTTATCCCTCGTGGAGAAGAATGCATTACAAGGACTAACATCTCAAATTTCTCTATCTTAGAGAAAAATGCTACAAGGGCTAATACCTACAATTTCTTCATCTCAGAGAAAAATCCTACAAGGGATTGCACCTCAAACTTATCCCTCACAGAGAAGAATTCATTAACAAGGAATTGCACCTTAGGCTTTTCTCACACAAATAAAAATGTGTTAAGAAGATCTTCATGATGGTGTGGCTCTCTCTAAAATAGATATCAACCTTTTTACCTCCTCATCCAAGGTTTCTTTTAGTGAAATGTTAAACTCTTTCTAAATCTGATATCAACCTTCTAACCTCCTTGTCCAAGGTTTCCTATGATGGATTGTCAAACTCCCTCTGAATGTTAATTCTTCCTCTTCGAAGAAACTGATCTAGATAAGTGCCACCAACTTAGTTTCATGCCAACAAACTATGTCTTTATTCTTCAACCTACATTACTTTCACACAGGATGCATCAATCTCTTCTCTTGAATGCTCATCAATCCAACAAGTATCCATCTATCTAGGAATATCATGACCTAGATGTCTGCATAAAGGCCTTCCAACCTACATACATGGGACTTCAACCCGTGAATCATAGTCCTCTAACTGCTACAATTTCAGTGATGAACTTCCATCTCATGATAGAAATGGAGAGGTCATGGTCCAAATGGAAGTATACCTGGTTACTAGAGAAATCATCTCGATATGGTCCACTCCCTCTCAACCAATATGACCAAGATCCTTGGATGTCAACTGAATAAAATCATCTAGCTTCTCCCTCTATCATGGAAGCATACCCTTCTCACATAGTCCCAATCATGGAAGATATCTTGCTCCAAGAGACTCATCATCTGACACATGATTATTTGTTCAATGATCACAACATTGTTCGCAGGACCAGTTTCCCATACACAAATGTACTTGTATGATTCCATAGTAACATGAATGAATGTAATAAAATGTAGATTTATCCCTAGGCTTGGCTACATCAAAGCCTCTCACATTATCTTAGATAAAACCAAAATTCTAAAACCAAAATCCTATGCAACTCCAAATTCAACTTCCGCACGTGGTAATATCCCAAACTAGAGCCCACCTTGATATCTTCAAACTTCCAATATTCATGGCATAAATCATTTCACACTTAATTAGAACTTCTATCCTACGACTCATTCCTCCAGCCCTCAAAGAAAGGCACATATATATCATAGTATTTCTCCATCGAATAAGGAGTTATAACCACTGAAGTAGTTATCATTTGTTCAACTCCCCCAAAAAAAAAAAAAATATAAAACCAACTGAATATATCCCAAACTCCTATCATGATAGAACTTTCAAGACAATATGTGCCTTCAATATTTACATCATATCCTATAGACAAGTCAAGTTTGACTATAAAAAATGAATCACTATGATTTTCCCTTTCTATTTATAAACACCATCGGTTCCAATCTGTTTGTTCATCACATTATACAACCCGATAAGAATAAAAAAACAAGACCAGATATATCCCTATTGATACTTCTTTTATTAATTCTTTGTTCCATCTTTCATCATGCCATATATGACATGTGTCCAATGTAATAGAAAATCATAAATGAGAAACACAAAATTCACAATACCTCATACAATCATGATATTTGACCATTGGTATCTTCAGATTATGCATTGAAAGTATTTGGTAATTGTTGAATTTTAATAGATTAATAATTATTATCTACGTCTAGCATTGCTGAGATGTGCAATGCTAGTCTGTGATGCCAATTCCAGAGCACTCAATGTCTTTGAATTTCCTAAAGCATCACTATTCACTACGTGCATAGCAAGGTAACATAAAAGAACAAGGGCTGGAAGTTTTGCATCCTTGTCTTTTGATTTCATCAATCTTATCAGCACTGGCGTACTACTTAACTCAATTATCCCCTTATCATGTTTGATGTGCACAAAAATGGTGGGGTGAGAAAACTTCAGCACTGCAGTAGAGGCTTAATGATTCTACTCTCTCTAGCTGTAAATGTGTGAGCCAAGAAGATAATATCCTTGAGTGTAGGAATTTGTAAGTTCAGAGTTCACTCCTCCACCACATGTAGCAGCTACTCCACCATGACCTTGGTAGTAGGAGAACTGGTCTTTAACGTCTCTCTCCTAGAAATCTGAATTGCGCTCTATAGCGGTAGCAATCTCCATAAAGGCCTTAAGTCAATTCTCCTTCACTTCACCCTCTTCTTTCTCTATGAATCTAACCATTTTTTTTTATTTAAATAAATCCAAAAGGATGCTAGCGACAAAAAAATTGTTCTTGAATCACAGCGTCAACTTCACTCTGTAAACCTGTGGTTTTCTTCTGTGAATTGCATCTTTCCCTTGGGGTCTTCTCTCCTACAACTTTCATGGTATCTCTTTCAATAGTGATAAATAATTATTGTGTTCAAGATTTTTACAAGTGCTTTGGATATGCCAATGTCTCTGCCTGAAAGAAAGAAACCCAAGTTTGTCAGTGATCTCTGCAGCATTCATTGCATTGATAAGATCCTGGTTATTAACAAACACAAGTAACACTACATCTTGTAGTTCATCTCTTGCCTCCTTAAAATGATCATTATCATTGACATTCATTATGAGTATGTGCTACAACCCATTCTCATATCCTTTGATATTGGCTTCTACATTTTTCATCTGTACCATACCCATCAGAGCATTTCAAAATATAAAATCAGTCATTTTCCAAGGCATGAAATATATTTGAGTCAATTTTTTAAATCAATTAACTTGTTGACCCCTTTTTCTTCTATAGGTGTTGCATTGAGGATGATCTCAAGATAGCTTCCACAAGCACAACGATTGAGCATAGATACCTATTGATTAATAACATACGCAATGTGATTCACGTGGTTGTAGTATACACAACTCTTGTATTTTCGAGATTTGTTCGAGAGGGCATTATTAACTCAAACATTTTGAAAGCTACCCTGGAAAATCCATTTTGGGCACCATCTGCAACCATTTCATAAAATTTCGCGAACAGTGTATGTGATACCCCTACCCCTCTTGGAGATCCATTAACAATGCAGCATGGAACAAGGAAGACCCACTTTGTTTGGCATCTTATTGAATCTTTGTACTTTAATTTTACTATGTGGTGGCTTCTTCAAACTTTTTTTTGGTCTTCAATGTCTGAAATATTTTCTTCAATGGACAAACACAATTCTCCCTGGAACGATCTACTCTGATACAATGTTGATTTTTGTATTGTGTTCATTGAACCATGGGCAATGACTCCATTATTTCCCTCCCAATCATAGACAATACACCATTGTCTCCCCCGAGCATCTTGATGTGTATATCTGCATTTTCTTTTAATTGTTATATTTAATAAATGAGATTGTACATCTCATTATATATATGTGAGAGGTGCCTTTTCACCAAGGGTCGCCACTCTTCACATGTGGTCCTATTAATTAAATATTAATTATATATCAATTAATTATATAATTAATATATAATCATAATAAATATAATTATATTATCTCACAATAATATAATAATTGTATCATCAATATAATTATTATATTATCAATATATATATATATATATATATATATATATATATATATCACAATCTTTATGTTATTTATGTCGGTCTAAAGGAATTCGTCCATAGATACAATAACATTAAAAACCTCTTTAGAAGCATGTATTGCAACCATCCACTCTACTTCAGTAGTGGACAATGCAATTGTAGGTTGTTTTTTTCTCATCCAACTAACTTCTCCTGAAAACAAAGTAAAGACAACTACTTGTGGACCTTCTACAATCTAGGTCACTAGAAAAATTTGAATCAATAAAGCCCTAAAAATCAATCACCCTTTTCATATCATTAGATCCAAGATAAAAAATGCAATGATTAGAAGTCTCATGTAAATACATGAAAATCCCATTCACATAATTTTAATGTTCTTTACCAAGATGTGTCATAAATATACTAAGAACTCTCATTGCTTGGGCAATATCTAGTCTTGTATAGACCATAACATACATAAGGATTCTTATAGAACTAGCATAAGGAAATTTATAAATCTCTTCAAGTTTATCATCATTTTTAGGGCATTGTTCTAGAGATAGCTTAGTGCCAACTAGAAAGGAAATACTAACGGGTTTATAATTATGCATGGAAAAATACTGCAAAATAGTGTTAACATACAATTATGCAAGGCTTCCTTGATATTTTCTTATAATTCTTCTTTTTCTAACTCCACACTCTCTAGATCCTCAAGATAAATCTTCAAATCTTCATCTAAGTAGTACTCTCCTACCATATTTATTCAATCGACCAAGATCTCCCTCAAGTGGTTAACCTAGTAAAAAGGGACGAGGATCTTATTGCAATTGTTGAAAGTCTCGAACAACTGAGCAGTGGGGTGAATCAGTTGCTCATTAAAACCTTTTATTAATTTCACTAATCAGATATGGTAAATAAAATGTTTAACCCCTTGACTAAAATAGATTTAAACATGAATACGCACACATATGAAACATACACAATGAAGACTAGATTTTTACATGGAAACCCAAGATGGAAAAAAACATGGAGAATGTTGATTCTCAAGTATAAAACACCAGTTAAGGTGATTTTACAAAAGGTGGATCATTGTCAAAATGCTTACTGCGGGTGGATTTATGACCCAGAAAGGCTCATTGTCAGTATTACAACAAAGGCTTTACAACCAAATAGAGAATTCATGCCTGGTGATATGTCCAAACACAGAAATAAATCTCACACAATAATTCACAAACAACTTGCAAAAATTAATTAAATTTAAACAACATGCAAAAACTTGAATTACAGCCTATGGAACATGAATATACATTTTTTCTCCAAAAAGAACTCAATATTTTGCATCCAAATCAACAACAACAATCAAAATAAATCTCCAAAAGAACCCAACCTCATTTGAATTCAAATACATATATATACATGAAGACGGAATTGAATAGTCAAGAGAGAGAAATGAATAGTCCTTCCAAGTTTAAATTGAAGAGTTGGAAAGAAATCCAACAGCCACAAATAATATAAATTTAATATATTATTTTTTATTTTCTAATTTTAATGCATTGACTATGTTGGAAAACACGCGATAGCTCCTTGTTGGTCTGGATCACTCCCAGCAGCTCCCGATGGCTCCCGCCAACTCTAGATAATATAGCTTTCAAAATTCTCTAGAATGTACCTGAATCACTGCTCTCGATGACTCCTGATAACTCTTGAAACCTCCTGATTACTCCTGACAGATCCTTATTTCTCCTAACAACAAAATCCAAACAAAACCAAAACTGAAACCAAAACCATAAAAAAAAATTAATGAAGATTGCATGTACACCCAAATGTTCCTGCATCGGGCACCCCAGGTAGAGAAATAATTAATGAGAATGAACTCATGGTCATATAAGCCAATTTGGAATTGAAATTCCATACTTAGACAACTCATTTTATTTCAACCATGATGCCTCTTTAGCTGGTTTATAATTCCATCAAACCCAATACTCCATGTATTCATTTCCTCTGGTTTTCTTTGAAACACTACAATCAATAATAACATCCACATTCTCATTTTTTTCTAAGGCAACTGGTCAATCCATATTGGTTTATGATCTATCTATGTTGGTAGGTGTGTTTTTGTACTAGTCTCTCCCTCATAATGTCTATAAAAAACCACTAACATTGAATATAGGTGAGATGTCAATATTCTCTGGAAGGTCACCTTCATAGGCATTATTCAAAAACTGCCTCAAGATCCGACATGGACCTATCATCTTCCATTTTAATTTATTATAGGTTCCCCCTGGAAAATTTTATTTTCTTAGATAAACCCATACCAAATCGCCAACATGAAATTGTTGCTCTCTTCTATGCATATCAGCATAGTTTTTGTACTTTGTAGTGTGTGTGTATTATGTGGTTCCTGCAAGCTACAACACAACACTTCAATAAGTCATTACATTAGTGCAAAGCAAAGAATAAGAAATCAAATCAAACACTAAAACTAACTTATTGATTCCTATCTAAAAGGATTGTGAAGAATGCTATAATTTCCCTCAAATTATGCATTAATCAGTGACATATACAACTTGGAATGGAAGATTCAAAAGAAACTAGCCTATATGCTCAAGAAATGGTTCATTTTAAGCTCTCAAATTGAAGATTATAACAATGCAAATGAAAGATGATTTTAAATGCATAAAGACTTCTAAGAATACTAGCAGCATAAGTTTACTTCTAAAATTAGGGGCTCATTGAGCTTAAAATTCATTCTATTTATAGAATAATTAGGTGAATAAGAGGTTAGGATTGAAAGTGGAGGAGAGGTGGAGATTGACTCTTTGGTGATCCATGTGAGGTGATCCAAGTGATTTCACTCCCATTGGCTAGGGAATTGACTTTCCCTTTTGTAAATGGAAATATAATTTGAGGATTTATTTAATTCCCTTTTATTAATTACTTTAGCCATGTTTACAATTGTTTTAATTGAATTGTTTTTTATTTAATTCGATTGTTTTGATTTAACTCGCTAAGGTAATTAATGTAATTTAGTGATTAAATCACTTAGGAGATTAAATTTGATTTAATGAATTATTCCAATAAATTGAAGAATTGTCTTGACATAACTAGGGGTATGATCACACTTAGGGAAAATAGGGTCTATGGTCAGAGCAGACCAAATTAGGGTGGTTACATTTCCCCTCTTTGAATAGATGTGCGAGAAGCGCATTGATTCAAAGAAAGTTTTTGATGTTGACTTCAGAGATTTTGATAATTTTGCACTTGAGTGAATGAAATGTCTGATGAGATCATTCTCGCACTTGATTGAACTAAACAGGTAGAATTGAATTTGAACTTGATCGAACAAAGGTCAATAAGAAAAGATCTTAAAGATACCAATTCTGAACTTGGTTTTCCTCAAAGAATTGATAATACCGACTCTGAACTTGATCGAACAAAGGTCAGTACAAAGCTGCCAAGAGCTTAATAAGAATCTAAGAAAAGTAGACATAAGATATCCAGCTTGTGAGAGTTGAATCCTTCAATCCAACAGTCCTAACTTAGTCAAGGAACTGCCATGCCTTTAGTTTTTGATAACGAAGTCGTTTTAACGTTGATTCGAGAAAGAATTTGATTGATTTATGTGTGATCATGCCCCCTCAGGAATGAGGACCAAAGGAAAAATAATAAATCCCTCTGTAGAATGATGTATCACTTGAATTGATCAATAGAATCAAGAAAGAATCAATTTAGAAGAAGTGGAGAAACGAAGGTGTGTTCAGAGAAATGCAATTTTACCCAGTTAATAATGTTAAAATGTGAGTTTTGAGGCTGATAAAATGATGTCTGACCAATATTTATAATGAATAATGTGCAATTTGATGATATAGAACCCAGAAAAATGATTGCGTAAAGCTTGTGAATCATTTTTGAAATGTATGGAGCAATTCTGCATTTTTTGGGAACTATCGTAAAAATTTTACTGTGGAGTGCATAACATCATCTCTACATTTGATTGCATTCCTGATTGATCAGAAAGAGAACAAAATGAGTTTTAGTTTTCTGTGAGGAGTTTTGAAGCTCCTAAATAGCTCAAAAAGTCAAATATATAGGTCCAAATTCACTTTTTACCCATTCATTTTCACTATTCACCTTGTAATTCAGAGAGCTCTGCAGAGACAATGGTTGTCCCCGTGGAGAAGCATCAATTCAAGCTCGGCCATCGACATCAATGTCCATCTGACTACCCACCACTGGTAAGTGCTCAAAAACCTATCTTTTGAAATTCTCAATTTCTAATTTTATGCATTTTTGTAGAAGTTATATGCATTTTAGTTCTGTGTCATTTCCTGCATTTAAGATCGTATCTAGTGAATCCCGTGTCAATTCCTATTTTCACTAGAAATCCTACGTCGCATCTTGTAATTTCAAGATCGTACCCTATTTTAGGTCTTTCATCGCATGTTGTAGTCGAATTTAGGATTTGCAAGTTTTTTGCACCCTGTTGGAACAGGGTCGCACGCGGAATCCCATGTCACATCCTGTAAAAATAGGATCACTTCTCAGATGCCCCATCATATCCTAAGAATCAAGGATCACATCTCGTGAAAGGGATTGCACCCCGTGGAAACAAAATCATTTATGGTTTCTAAGTCAATTTGCTTGCAATTTTTTACTGTGTTGCTCTGTCTAATGACCAAAACACTTAGTTGAGTATGTTTCTACTTAGTTGCCTTAGATAAAATACTAATTTTGAATGTTTCTGCAACTACTATTTGTTTATCAGGTTCCTTTTGAGGTTGTCTCATTTCAAGGACCGTATCCTAGTCATTTCCTTGCACTATCGAGGTCTTTGACTGATGACAAGGCAGAGTTAGTTTCTCGCATAGGATTATTATCTTTGACGGATTTACCCGACATCAGGGTAAATCAAGGGTTGTTGATTGGTCTAGTCGAGAGGTGGCATTCAGAGCAAAACACCTTCCATCTCCCTACTAGTGAGATGATCATTACACCTGAGGATGTGTGGCGGATACTTAGAGTTCCTATGATGGGGCGAGAGGTGCATTTTGATTCTACCTCTATTTCAGTGATTGCCACAACGCGATGATTCTTTAGAAATGACACCATTACTCCTCGTTACCTTACATGGGGTTACATGTACAACCACTATGATCAACATCCAGTATACTTGGCCAGTTTGATCGAAAGTATCCTTATGCTTGAGCGAGGATAGCACTAATTCATAGTCGTTTGGGTTGACATGTTAGAGAAGATGATGGTTTCTAGACGTAGATTTGCATGGGGCAGTTGTATACTTGCTCACATGTACAGGGAGTTGCATGAGATTGTTTATTAGTACTCGCGGAGTATGACAATCGGCATCCTTGTACTTCAGATCTGGGCATGGGAGCATATCCCAGTTACATAGCTAATAGTTGATAGGCAGCGATTGGAGTAGTAGCCATATGTATTCATCTATTCTGGTTGGATTCAGAAGCCCCATCTGGGCAAGGTTGAGTATTGGCGCCACTTTTTTGATGACGTGACAGTTGTAGCATGGCGACCATACCTTGATTGTGAGGAGTGGCTCTTGGATAAATGACATATGCCATATTTATTTTAGAGTAGGTACCTGATAGGCAGGACCAGATATGTTGTTGAGAGATTCATAGTCACCCAGGTATTGCAGTTAGTATGGCAGTATGCGTGGAAGGTGTAAGGATCTTTCTTTTTATGCACAGATTCGAGATGAGACACCACTATGGGGTCCTTTGTTAATATATGAGACTGCATAGAGAGCTATTAGAGACATGGTTGTAGTACCATGGGATCTTCAGCCTGAGGTAGCAGATGTAGGTTTCTCAGATGGGTATCATGCGCAAATGTTATAGTATCTATTTCCATAGTTTATAGTACCTGATGAGGTAGTTCCACGGATTGAGGATCCACTAGATTATGATCCCACTGATGATCATCATGTCCAAGGCCGAGGGGGGATCTTAGAGAGAGAGAGGAGTTGTAGGGAGGGACGATGGTAGGGATGGTGGGAGAGATGGTGGGATACATGGTGGGGAGCACCCTCCTCCTGACAGAGGACATGGTCCAGACGATCAGAGTGATGTAGATGATAGGGGTGGAGGTGTTGTGGGTGGTACTAGAGAGGGCACCGGCGGCAGTGGGAGGTAAACTCAATTCAAATTTGTTTCTCCCTAGAGGGATCCAGGTCCACTTTTGACCAGAGATCAGAAGATATAGAGACAACGTTAGCAGGATTCTCAGCAGGACAGGTCACAGGACAGGCCCTCTAGACAGGATACAGGTAGGGGCTCTTCAGGCAGAGATGGAGATGCATTAACATAGTGTGAGCATGAGCGTGAGAATCTGAGAGCGAGGATCACTACTTTAGAGGCCTTACTTTCTATTATGGATGCACGACTTGAGCATCTCAGGATAGACATATATACACAATTGGATAGGCTTATAGCATAGATGGATAGACAGCTAGACATTCCTAGGGCCGAGAGAGATACCCAAACTCGGGTAGCTACTCACCAGGGCTAGAGAGCAGCTTACTATTTAGGTTTATATCATGCTACAGTGCCAAAGGGTCAAAGAGAACCTTTGTATTCATGGATGGCTCAAAATTCTGAGGGGGTCATGCCTCCATCAGCTCCATTTGTACCACCTCCTCCTCCTCCAGATCAGGGAGAGGGTGATAGTCGGACTTGAGACTGCATTTTTCATATTTTTTAGATCATATTGTATATCTGGATCCTTTTGAGATCATTATTTTTTACAATGACATTTATACATGTATATTCATTCTTCATTGATACTCTAATACGCTTTTGTAGACTGTTCCATATTTTTAATCTGATCCATATCTAATATATATGAGATAGTTGATCTTGATTTTAATATGTTCATGAGTTCTCTTGTGTTGCTAGATGTTTAATTTTGATGCACATGTGCTTATGATTATCTTGGTCTCTTGATGAGTTGGATTAGATATGTGATGACATCATTTATGCTCATTTGATTTATTACTGATATAAATATGTTTCAAATGATGCTAAGTGAATATGCAAATGAATGTTTTTGAGATTTTTGTAATGCAAATAAATGTATGGATGCACTTAGAATGTTTAAAGTAAATGCAATGCTTGAATGCTTTGTTTTTGTCTTTTCTCTTTATCATTTTATGAATGCAAAATGTATGTCATGGATATGCAACAACATTAATATCAGTAATATTGATGTATGTAATTAACTTGGATTTCAGATGAGTCAAGAAATCATTTTAAGCTCAAGTTCTTTTTATGCTTTTCTAGTAAAATAAATCATGCAATCTCTAAATGCATCTACATGTAGACTCTTAGGATTGTCACTGATCTGTATACATTGTAGCATTTTATCATCATTGGGCATTTTTGTAACGGACATCACCTGATAGTACAACTGTCACCAATACCCATTGGTATCATGAAAGTATGAATACTATGTGTATTGGATGCAATGTCAAAAATGAACTTAGGCATCAAGGAATAGAAGCCAGGACGACAAGTTAGTTATCTCCTTTTACTATTAAGAATCAGTTTCTATTTAAGTGTAATGTAAGGTATGTGACCCATAATGACCTTTAAAATTCAGATCCTTGAGTACATCATGTAGTGTACACATTAGTGAGAAACTAATTTAGAAAACAAACAAGGAAATTGTTCCAACCTCACCATAGTTTACACATAACAAGGATCAAGATATATGCGGCTATCCACTCATGTTGGCAGCTCTTACTATATACATCCAAGTTAGGTAAAATTTGTAGGATCATTTGGAACAATCACCATACGCAGAAAACCAAGAAAATGTTATGCCCCTTGTCCCTGTGACTCTTTGTCTTTGATTAGACGTCATGGAGTAACTCAGAAGACATAAAAATCATCAATTGAGAATCAATCAAAGAAACTTTATAATTGCTTAGATGCCCCTAGTATGACACATCATGGGAACATAAAATATTTATAATCAAACTGGAAGATCAAACTATTTGTTTAAGTAGTATTGAGAAATACTATCGATTCATTTGTCAAGCGTAATAGAGATTCACCAATCAGAATTTGGATTTAAGCAATATGTTTTCATGTTTGAGTATATGCAAGATTAACTTTGTCAGCAATTGCGATCCAATGTAGTTAATAGAAACATTGGTTGATTAAAGTGTTGAGAAACACTAGTTTGTTTTTTATTAAAGTGTTGAAAAACACTATTTTGTTTAAAGTTTTTGATTAAGTTGTTGAGAAACACTAAGGTGATGTCTGTTATAGGTAGGTGGTGTTGAAGAAACACCTTTGTTTGTGATAGTGATGTTTAAGTGCAAGTATTGAGAAATACTATTTTGAGAGGCAAACCATCCTAGACAAGACTCTTATGACAACCTAGCAGACGCGAACTGACCATGCTAGCAAAGATGCCCCCAGTGAAAAATGACTATTCCTAAGATGCAAATATGAAGGTTTAGTGTCATCAGTGCATTGATAGATAGAGCATAGAGTTCGAGTGACGCCTATTTGCCAAGTTTTCACCACTCGGCAAAGCTTTTTATTTTTGCTACCAAGATGCCTGTTTGCTAGGTTTTCATCAAGGCACTTTTCTCTTTTTCATTTTTTTTCTATTTTTATTTTTTTATTTTTTTTGTAGTATCAAGGCACCTGTTTGCCAGGTTTTCACAAAGGATACCTTTTTTTATTACTTTTTCCACTGCTTTTGGATTTCTTCAGGATCAATTTTCTGATTTTTTTGGTATTTTCTGAGATTTGCACTACAAGGGCTCTGCTAGCCAGATATCAAATGTAGAACCGCTTGAAATGTAGAGTATTAATGGGATCGGGGAGAAAATCACCTTAGGTGTAGCTAGCTAATAAGATTCAGTCCCAAAAGTTGCAGTAATGAAATAAGGTCCTAGCTAGTTGGGTTCAAATTTTCCTTTATGTTCTCTATTTGGCTGGTTCTTAGGATTCTCTTTCAGAACAAGATCCCCCACTTGAAAGTGTCATGGTTTGACCCTTTTATTGTACCATTTTGACATGCATTTTTGGTACAGTTTTAGATGATCGAACGCTTGCTTCCTACGCTCATCAAGTTAGTCTAAAGAATTTACCCTATCAATGTAGTATTGTTTGTCAGTAACAAGACCTTGTAAAGATACCCACAAAGATGGTATTTCAACCTCAATAGGTAATAATGCCTCAGCGCCATAGACTAGGGAAAATGGTGTGGCTCCAGTTGGTGTTCTAATGCTTTTTTTGTAGGCCCAAAGTGTCAAATTTAATTGTATATGCCAGTCTCTGCCAGAATTACTCACAATTCTGTGTAGGATTTTGAGAATGTTCTTGTTAGATTCCTTAGCTTATCCATTTCCTTGAGGATAATAGATTGGGCAACAATGTTGAGTAATGTGAAATTGTGTGCAAAGGTCTTTGATGTCTTGGTTTTTAAATTGGCCCCCATTGTTTGTTACAATTGAAGAGGGTATCCCATACCTACAAATAATGTAGTTCAAGATAAACATAGCCACTTGTTTTCTAGTGGCTTTGATCAGCGGCACGGCTTTGACCCACTTAGTGAAATACTCAGTGGCTGTAATGATGTATTTTTGTCCACTTGAAGAATTAGGATATATTTTTCCAACCAAAACAAAGGCCCATTACTGAAATGGACAATGTGTTATGAATGGTATGAGTTATCTAGCAGGAGCATGGATGAGATTTCCATATGTTTGGCGTTTGTGACATGTCTTTGAAAATAGAACATCTTTTTTCCATCGTGGGCCAATAATATCCTACTCTTAGCAGTTTCTTAGCTAGGGAAAAGCCATTTGAGTGTGATCCACGTACACCTTCATGGACTTCTTTCAATGCGTGATCTGACTCTTCTTGTTCTAAACACCTAATAAGTGTACCATCGAGACCTCATCTATATAAGTTATTAGTAATGAGGACATAACATGATGTTGTCCTAATTAAGGCTCATTTTTTATTCCTTGATAAACCATCAGGTAGAGCTTGGTCAGTTAGATAGGAAATGAGTTTGGCGTACCAAGATTGGTCTTGGGAATTCAAAGCACAAATATTTGGTACTTATGGGTATCAAAAGCTGGGTAGGATAGTTCTTCCACCAAGAATTCATAGCGGAGTTGATGTTCTTCTAGTTGTAACATGGATGCCAGTGTAGCCATAGCATCTGCAGCTTTATTTTTTGTTCTTGGTATTTGCTGGAATGTGACGAAGACAAATTACTTCTTCGAGTCATCAACTAGTTGTTTATAAGGCATCATCTTTTCATCTTTGGTCTGATAGTCTCCATTTACTTGATTAATAATAAGTTGAGAGTCACCATACACATGCAACTCTATGATCTTCCATTCCATAGCCAATTTAAGACCATTCACTAATGCTTCATATTCAGAAATTGTATTGGTGCATGGAAACATTAATTTGTATGCCTTACGAATCTTGTAGCCTTAAGGAGTAATGAAGAGAACTCCTGCTCTAGAACCTTGTTGCATGAAATAATCATCAAAGTACATCTTCCATAGATGTTTAGTTAAATGCATTATTATTTCATCAAGAAATTCAATTATTAGAGGTACATCATCTTGCAAGGGTGAGTCAGCTAATTGATCTGCGAGGACTTGTCCTTTAATAGCCCTTCTATCCACGTACTCAATATCAAATTTGCTCAGAATCATGACCTACTTTGCTAGCCTTCTTGTTAATGTTGTCTTGCTTAAGAGGTATTTTAGAGGATCAATCTTTGCAATAAGCTTTACTGTGTGGGATAGCATATAATGTCTCAATTTCTATGATGCAAACACAACTGCAAAGCAAGCTTTCTAATTTATGCTATAATTGGGTTCATAAGATACAAGCGTTATGCTTATATAGTAGATTTCTCTTTCCTTTTTAGTTTCATCTTCTTGAGCCAACAATACTCCCAGTGATGTAGCCGTAGCTAAAATGTAAAGGATTAATGGCTTTCCATGAATGGGTGTTGTGAGAACATGAGGAGTAGCCAAGTACTCTTTTCATTCTTTAAAGTTATTTTCACAATATTTGTCCCATTTGAACGTAACACCTTTATGTAGACATTTACTAAAAGGCTAGGCTCTTTCTGCAAGTTGTGACATAAATCTCATGATTGACTGGAGTCTTCCTTGTAATTTCCTCATTTGACTAATTCTGCGTGGAGGTGACATGTCTAGTATATCTTTGAATTTTGCAGGGTCAACCTCAATTCATTTTGTTAATACTATAAACCCTAGTTGCTTTCCTTATTGAACTCCAAAGGCACATTTCTTTGGATTGAACCTGAGTTGAAATTGTTCCATGTGATCTAATATCTTTCACAAATCTTCAATATGAGTAGTCCTTGTTTTTTATTTTTCTAAGGTATCGTCCACGTAATCCTCCATGTTTTTATGTATCATATCATGGAATATGGTAGTCATAGCATATTGGTATGTAGCACCTGCTTTATTTAATCCACATGGCATAACAGTCCAAAAAAATGTTCCCCATGCGCATGTAAATGCGGTCTTCTCTTGGTCTTCAGGAGCAATCTTAATCTAGTTATAGCCCAGGAAACCATCCATTAATGAGCACATTTGATAGCCTGTTGTAAGATCTATAATCATATTAATATTTTTCAGTGGGAAATCATCTTTAGGACATTCTTTGTTCAATTCTCTAAAGTCTGTGCAGATCCTGATAGATTTATCTATTTTAGATACTGGTACCACATTATAAATCCATCCTACGTAAGTGATGACTCTTATGAATCCAGCTTTTAGTAAATTTTATAGCTCTTCTTTTACTAGTAATGCAACATGAGGATGCATCTTTCTTAGTTTATGGTTCATAGGTTTGATCCCAAGAGCTATAGATAGATGGTGCATTATTAATTCAAGATCTAGTCTAGGCATATGTGTGTAAGACCATGCAAAGTTGTTCTTTTTCTCTTTCAGGAACTCAGTGAATTGTATCTTCTCCTCTTCTGACAAGGATTGTGCTAGGTGAACAATTTGAGGAACTTCAGTTGTGCCCAAGTTGACCGGTTGTGTTGGTTCTATCAAAACTGAAGATCTTTCTTGAAAGTGCTTAGGGAGGATATCAAGAATCCCATCTTTTGGCACCTCTGGGTGGTTTTCACCATCAGATATGTCTTTTATTTTTACTTTTTTAGAATCTTACACTGCCACAACGTGCTTTTCACCATCAGTTCTTTTCTTCTTTTTATTTTTAAATTTAAGACTAAGAAACTTGATATCCTCCTCTGACATGTTCATGCTCCTTGCATTGGTGGAAGAAGGATAAGGTTCACAATCATTTAGATAACAAGCGAAAGTGTAGCCATTAGGGAATTTCATGATCGGATTAGGATCTGAATTTGTCCAATCAATTAGGTCAGGGTTTATCAAGGATAATGAATCAGAGTTTGGTAAGGACAACATCGTGTCAGTGTCAAAACTATTAACTAACAAGACCTATTTTGTTAAGTCAACTTCTATCTAGCATTTAGATCATCAAGATTTAAATCGTCATTAATAGGGTCGTTGTTAGTAATATGCAAACCTAGCTCTAGCGACTCATTAGTTGATCTTTCTTCTTCTTCTCTCAGCAAAATGGAACTCATTGCTTGTAGTCTCATGATGTCCTCTAGACCTAGTGAAATACCAATTTCTTCATCAAGAACTCTAGGTAATGGTATCTCATCTAAGTCTGGAACAATAGTAGTGTTAGGGGAAGTGTTAGAACTCTCTCCTCTTTGAAATATCGGTGCCAATTTATGAATCACATCTACTTCAATGTCCATGGTAGCATCAGATAGGATATCCCATTCATAATCATGTGAGTCTGTTATTTCATCATCTGATCTATTTAGAAACTTAGCAATAGTTACCTGATGTACCCTATTAGCCACTTGTAGATCAAAGTGTGGTAAATCTAGGATGAGTGAAATTGTGACCAACTACCCCTAGTTAGGATTTAAATCTTGTTGTTGGGGTATTTCTTCAGGAGTTGTTTCTATTAATGGAACTTCTAGAGTGTCTTCTATTGTTTCCTCTACTTCTTGAATAGTAGCTTGTGTCAATAAAGTAACATGAGCGTCTTGTGGTGTCTCAAAGCTAGGTACATATCTTTCTCCTTGATATTCAAGATACTTTGTACCAATATGCAATAATATTTCATAGGTCCATTGTTCTAGTTTTGTTTCTTCTTCTTCTTCATCACTTCCTTCGTCAAAGATTGGACCATATCTTGAAGTAGGGTTTTTAGATTTGTTATTGAAACCTAGTCTTGTTTTGTCTTTGGTATTTCTAAATTCCATGTGTATAGGTTTAACAAGTCCTTTTCCTTTGTCTTCTAAAATTCCCTTCCCTTTATATCCGATTTTTTTTAGAAGGTCATATCCTTTACCATACTTTTCTGGGGATATTTTCATATGTTTTACCTCATTTTCTTTTGGTTCTCCTTTGTAAAGCCAAGCCAAGACTGATTTTTATTCTTTTTCATCCTCTTGAGAGGTAGATGCTTTAACCATACCAGTTGCTTTTTGAATTTATGGTTCTTTAGATGTAATAGGTGTGAAATATGAGGAAGGTTTCCCATAAGATCTTGGAGATACTGGAAGTTCTTTCAATGATGGGGTCATGTTTAGCTTGTATTCTCCCATACTAGTTTCTTCAAGTTTTAATGTCTTTTCAAAGCTTATCATAACCATGTCTTTAGTAGTTTCAGGTATAGTTTCTTTTGGAACTTCCTTGTTATGAGGGACCATACTATCTTCTTTAACATTGTTGCAAGTATAATTGGCATCTGCAAGAATTGTTACTTCCACCCCATTATGTGGGAATTTGATACACTGGTGGTAAGTAAATGGTACTACATGCATTTCATGGATCCAAGGTCTCCCTAATAGTATTTTGTAAGCCAGGGGTAGATCTAGAACTTGACATATCACATTTCTTTCAACTGGTCCTATTATTATTGGTAGAAAAATGAGGCCTTTAGAGGATCTTTCTTCTTCATTGTAAGCTTTGATAGTGATCTTACTTCTTGAATCAATGGTTTGTTCTGAGAGACCCAACTTCCTGATTAGATTGAGAGTATAAATTTTCAACCCTGCGCCTCCATCTATCAATACACGTCAGACACGGGATTTGTGAATTAGGCCTTCAATGTGTAGAGGTTGGTTATATGGATGTGTTAATGATTTTTCATCTTCCTCTGAAAAAGAGAGATAGTGTGGTGCTGAGATATGATTTTCCATTGCTTGGAATTTTTCTACATCAATGTCTTTTGGCACATTTGCATAATTTAGGGCTTGTTCAAGAACTTCCCTATGTACTGAGGAGAGTTTAAGTAACTCAAATATAGAAATTTGAGCAGAGGTTCATTGCAATTGATCCACCAAGTTATAGTTTTCTGCCATAATGGTAACAGTTTGTCTTGATGTTGGTGGTTTGGGAATAGTGACAATAGGTACCTTGGAAGATGTTCTAGTTGTGATGAGGAACTAGGTCCTTTGATTGTGACTTGTGCTTGACTTCAAGTCACTGCATTTGATTGTGAAGATGTGTCTTTAGTACCTTTAATAGTGATCACATTGATTGATTCGTATTTAATGTCCAACATGTTAATCACATTATCTTTATTGGAGTAGGTGTAATTCACTTCATTTCCTTTTCCTTTAGATGCTTCCCCTTTCTCATAATTAGGGAATAGTTTATTGAATGTCGTGAGGTCTTCATTAGTGGTGTACCCCTCCACTTTGATTTTACCTCCTTCAATAAAGTCTTGTATAACATGTTTAAGCTTCACATAGTTATTGGTCTTATGCCCCTTGTTCTTGTGAAAGACACAATAAGAATTATCATCCCACCATTTCGGTTTGACTTATGGTTCCCATGGTTTTGAATCAAGAATTGTAAGAAATTTTTTATCCAAGAGTGTCTTCAAAACGGTCTCCAGAGGTTCACCCAAAGGAGTGAATGTTTGTTGAGTTTTAGAATTCCATGGTCTACTCTTGTTGTTGTCATTGTTTTCTTTAGGTATTATGGTTGTTACCTTAGCTTCCTTGTTTGCTTGCATGTTATTTGTTAGATTAAACACTGTTGGTTTAGGATTAGCATGAGATGCGTCTACCACTCCATCATTAACAACATTCTTGGTTTGTTTCCACCACTTAGGCTTGTTGTTATAGTTGGTAGATTTTTTATCACTTTGAAGGGTGATTTCTCCTTTCTTAACCATGACCTCTTCAATACGAATGGAATTCTTGATCATCCTATCAAAGCTAGGTGAATCTTGCATTTTCAAAGCATAGTTTAATTTAGGTATCAAATTGTTTATGAATATTTCCGTCTTTTCTAATTCGGGAATAGCTCTTGAATACCTTGTAAATATTTTCCTCCACCTTTGTAAAAAGTGTGTAAAGGATTCACCTGTTCTTTGTTTTGTGTTACATAATTCTATCGTGGTTACATCATGTTGTATATTCTAGGATTAATGTTGGACAAAACATTGTATCAACTCCTCAAAATATTTCACCTTAGGTGTGAGATTGGAGAACCACTCCATAGCATTTCCGCCTAGACTTCCCAGAAATAGCATCATTAGGTATGTTGGTTCGTGCATGTATTCTATTCTTAGAGCAAAAAACTCTCTCACATGGTCATGTGGATCATTTTCTCCCTTATACTTGTCATATTTAGGTCTTTCCATGTTGGGAGGAAATGGAATCATGTTAATACTCTTGTCAAATAGAAAAGGACAAATGGAGTCTAAAGAGTATTTTATTTTTGGTTTAACCTTCTCTTGTTTGAGTGTTGCAAGTTCGGCTTGCATCAAGGTTAATTGTTTGGTGAGAATAGAGATAGGGGTTGGTATCTCTTTTTCCTTTAGTCTTTCAACATCATAATCTTTAGGTAGCTTCACTCCAATAGATGCTAGATGTAGAAAGTATTTCTCTTTGTGTTCACCAATTATCTTTTCCAATGTTCTTTGGAATTTCCTACTTTGTTTGAGTCTATTTTACTCTTCCTCAGGTACCTCTCCATCACTATCTATGTCAAGAAAAGAGTGAGTGATGTGAATATCTTCCTCACTACTAGAATCTTCTTATCTTCGGTTCTTGTCATTGTTGTATTCCTCAAAGGTTGTACTCCATTCATTCCTAGGAGCTTCCATTACGGGTGCAGGTGATTCTGTGTCAAATAGAGGATTGCGAGATGTTTCTCCTTGTTGAAAATGTAGCAATCTAGGAGGTATTTCCAATTCGTCAACAAGATACTTGTTACATCTTGTGTTAACCATGAAATTGTATCTCAACTATGTCTAAAGTTTCCCAATAATGTCAAGTGAAGTCTCAAATTATTCAAGTAAGTGTGTCCAAGTTGTAAGGATTGTTTGTTGTTTGATGGAAGTAAATGACTCCAGCGTCAAAGGGTTAGAATGCCCTGATAATGAGCTGGGATTCAAGTTGTTTTTGACAGTGAATAGACCACACATTTTTAGACCAATTGTAAGAGTCCAAAATGACATGCAAGGTAGACTTGTGAAAAGTTTTGAAACGGAAACAAAGAGACCAGAAGAAGAAATAGGGTTAGACTAAGGAGCCAAAAGGGTACCCAAATATACTAATTTTCTTTCAGAGACAACTATGCAAGTGCCCACTATTTTAGATGCAACACTCTATAGGCGAGCTGGGAAATATCATATGTGAGCTTATGACTAACCAAATGCGAGTCTAGATATCCTGGATGCAACCTTTCTCCCTAAAAGAGATGCAATACTGATCGGATGTGAGCTAGAATACAAAATTTGATTGTGCACAACCAGATGCAAGCCAGGGCAGACTACGAATCTCTAATGTTCTATCAAGTTTTGTCAAATTTTTCAAGTCTGTCTCATAATACATGAAGTTTGTCTGATTGAAAATTATTCTCTGAGACTTTCCAGTGAGTGAAAACAAAGCATGTAATCTTAAGGATTGAATTTTGTTGCTTTATTGAAGGATTTATCTTTTTAGTGATCTTTTATGTATATCAAGCAATTTTGCATTGTTAGGGGTGAACAAACACATCCTTAATCCCTAGTGTCTAAGCATGGGATGAAAATCTTTGCTTGTAGACTTAGGTACACACTCAAATGCTAATCAGAAATATGGCTATCACCAAGCACGCAATGGCTCTTGTTATGATACCATATTAGCTGACTCCAAACGCAAGTGAGAGCACGAAATGACGAGTATCTTGGGGCAATTACTTTTTGCCTTGCACAAAGATTATCACCCTTTCGGGGATGAATCAGGTATTTTTTACTACAATTTGTTGTTTATGATGGGGCAATCCGTTTGAAACCATCTCCCATAGAATTTAACAAGGCAAAATTGAGGTGTATAGCCCTATGAGTACTCAAATATGAGTAGTCTTGCAAGCAAGATTCAAGCGGCTCCACTCTACACATACCCAAGCATGTTCAAGGAATGATGTCAAAATTCCAAGAAAAAAATTGATTCCATCTTCCGAGGTTTTATCCTACAAGGAAGAAATTATTTATAGTGAGTTGGAAGGGTTGGCGTAAACTCGTCCTCACTTGGGTCATTCTCGGGAGATTTTTTTCTCAACCAGCAGGCCCTTTAATGTTTAAAAAGCATACAAAGGATTGGCGAGCTTAGGATTTCAAGATTTGTGATTCTTCAAAAGAAGAAGAGCATACTCTCCTATTCCATGTCATTTTCTCCCACAAGCACTTCAACCAATATTCTTTCCCTCAAATGACTTCACTCACAACTCAATCCCCCATGTCGATTTTTTGATTCCCCCACTTGCAAGGAAGAGAAAATCCTCTAGTGAGATCGAAAAGCAAGTTTAAGTTTGATTTAGATATTCCTAGATTTATGAAAACACAAGTACTTGAAAGCAAAATTTGTTTTTTCTTTTTCCACAATATTTTGAATTCTTTGCTTGTTCAATTACAATATCCAAAATTTAGACAATGAAGTTCTTTTTCCCACAAAATTTAAGTGACTTGTGTTGTTCAATTTCAAACCAAAGGGAATTAAACGATGTAGCTTGTTCAATTAGTCCCACAAAATTTAGTGATTTGTTTTTATTCAATTACTTCACAAAAATGAATTAAATAATGTGATGTTTGCCTTGTTCATTTTCTCCAAATCCCTCTCAAGTCCTAAATCAACTTTTGAGTTTCTGATTTTCCTTGAAGGAAAAGAGCATACTCCTCTGATTGATTTATTAAATGATAAGAATTTGTATTTAATTTGAAACTTTAAACAAGTAAATGAATTTAATCTATCAAAAATTTGCAAAATACAAGTTAGCAATTTTCTTTTCTACCCTTTTTGAGAAAAAAGGTATAGATAGCAATCTGCAAACAAGTATTAGGCTGCTTAAAAGGTAGAGATAGAAAACATTCAAGGATTAGTGGTTAGATTTTTTCATTTTCAACCTTAAAAACCAGATGCGAGCCCTGATATCCTGGGTGTGATCCTATTTCCTGAAAATGATCCAATTTCCTTAAAATGAACCTTGATAACTAAAGGTGAATATGTACCTGCAAATAGAGAAATGAAATTAGCTCAAAATGAAGTATAAGATGAGGTAAAATCTGAGATTCTGCCCCACAGTTGGTGCCAGAAATGTGTGTATTTTGTGGTTCCTACAAGCTGCAACACAACACTTCAATAAGTCATTACATTAGTGCAAAATAAAGAATAAGCCATCAAATCAAACACTAAAACTGACTTATTGCTTCCTATCTAAGAGGAGTGTGAAGAATGCTATAATTGCCCTCAGATTATGTATTAATCAGTGACATATACAAATTAGAATGAAAGATTCAAAAGAAACTAGCCTATATGCTCAAGAAATGGTTCATTTTAAGCTCTCAAATTGAAGATTATAACAATGCAAATAAAAGATGATTTAAAATGCATAAAGACTTCTAAGAATACTAGCAGCATAAGTTTACTTCTAAAATTAGGGGCCCATTGAGCTTAAAATTCATTCTATTTATAGAAGAATTAGGTGAATGAGAGGTTAGGATTGAAAGTGGAGGAGAGGTGGAGATTGAATCTTTGGTGATCCATGTGAGGTGATCCAAGTGATTTTACTCCCATTGGTTAGGGAATTGACTTTCCCCTTTGTAAATGGAAATATAATTTGAGGACTTATTTAATTCCCTTCTATTAATTACTTTAGCCATGTTCAGAATTGTTTTAATTGAATTGAATTGTTTTTTATTTAATTCAATTGTTTTGATTTAATTGGCTAAGGCAATTAATATAATTTAGTGATTAAATCACTTAGGAGATTAAATTTGATTTAATGAACTATGCCAATAAATTGAAGAATTGTCTTGACATAATTAGGGGTATGATCACACTTAGGGAAAATTGGGTCTATGGTCAGAGCAGACCAAATTAGGGTGGTTACAGGTAGTACTCTTCTCCAATTTCTTCTTCACTTCTTTGTGCAAATCTCTAATATATTCTACAAAATCTTGAGCTACAACACTCTTCCTTACTAGATATGCACTATCTATGAGTTCATCAATGTCTGTTGAGCTATATCCATAAACAAAATTGAATGGAATCATTCCCTAACTTCTATTAACTGAGTTATTATAGGCAAACTTGGGATGTAACAATGTGAAATCCCATTAATTTGTTTTTTCACAAACCAAACATCACAGCAAATTACCCAAACTTATGTTCACAACTTCAGTGTGGTCATCCATTTAGGGATGGTATATTGAATCGAAACTCAATTGTGTACCTAATTTCTTCAACAATGTACACCAAAAATGGCTAACAAACTTTGTATCCTGATCTGAAATAATACTTTTAGGAAAATCATGCAACTGAACTACCTCTTTGAAACATAAATTTGCAATATGGGAAGCATCACTAGTCTTTTGACATGGAACAAAATGAGCCATTTTAGAAAATCTATCAAATGAAAAAAAAATCAAATCATTACCTCTTTGTGTTCAAGGCAACCCCAGAAAAAAAAATCCATACTAAAATGTTCCCATGGCCTCTCTGGTATTGGTAGTGGTTGATACAACCCAATATTTTGTTTCACCTCCTTTGCATGCTGGCATATTCTACAGATTTGAACCATCTTATTCACATCAACGCTCATCTTTGGCTAGTAATATCTTTCACTCAACATAGCTATGGTTTTATCCATGCCAAAATGTCCACCCAATCCATCATTTGTTCTTCTCTCTTATCATTTTTCCTCTTGGAACCATGAGGTATGTACAACCTCTTACCTTTGAACAAAAAATTCTTTTGAATAAAATAATCCAGTCATGGGATTTGATGCACTCCATCTATATTCTTACATGCTTCCCATGCTTCTTTAAAATTTGGGTCTTGTTCATTTAACTCCCTCAAAGAATCAAATCCAACAACATTCACTTTAATCTCATTTAACAACAAACTCCTACTTAGTGCATCAACAACTCTATTGGATTTACCACTTTTATATTTTAAAACAAAAGAATAGCTTTGAAGAAATTCAACCTATTTCATATGCCTCTAGTTTAACTTACCTTGTATGTTAATGAATTGCAATGCATGATTATCTATGTAAACATGAACTCTTATGCTAACAAATAATGTCTCCACTTCTTGAGTGACTGCACAATTACGTAAAATTCTTCATCATATACAAAATATTTTCTCTTTGCTTCATTCAAATTCTCATTGAAGTATGTTATTGGTTTTTCCTCTTGACTGAGAACTCCTATTGTTGTTTCACTTGCGTCATAGTCAACTTGGAATACTTTTCCAGAGTCTGGTAGTGCCAACACTAGTTGCTCTGTCACTTTCTTCTTCAATCACTAAAAACTCTTATCTGTTGTTGGTGTCCACTTGAATTCTTTCCTTACTCCCTTCATTGTTTCTTTTGTGGGAGCATACATCCCACTGAAATTTATTATGAACTTCCTATAGAAGCTCACCAATCCATGAAAGCTTCGTACTTTAAACATACTTTTTGGAGATGGCCAATCAACAATGGCCTTTACTATTTTTGGATCTATTTTCAGCCCTTCTTATGAAACTACAAATCCCAAATAAACTAATTTATTTTTCATGAAAGTACCCTTTTTCATATTCACCATTGGTTTTTCCTCTTTTAATTTTTGCAATGCCATATATGCTCCAAATGTTCTTCCTTGATTTTGCTGAAAATTAAAATATCATCAAGATATAAAATAATAAAATTACCAAGATAAGGCTTCAACACATGATTCATCAATCTCACGAATGTGTTGGGTGCATTTTTCAATCTGAATGGCATAACTAACCACTCATATAATCTATATTTTCTTTTAATGTTGTTTTCCATTCATCCCCTTTGTGAATTCTAATTTGATGGTATACTTTTCAAATCATTTTTTTGTAAAATACCTTTCCCCACTCAAACAATCCATTAAATCATCCATTCTAAGTATTGGAAATTTGTATTTTATGGTGATCTTATTAATAGCTTTGGAATTTTTGCACATCCTTCATTCACCTTCCTTCTTTGGCCCCAATAGTTTTGGTACAACACATACGCTAAGACTTTCTCTAATTAGTCCTTTGTCCAACAACTCTTGGACTTGTCTATTTATTTCCTCATTTTCCTGAGGTGTCATTCTATATGGTGCCTTATTGGTAAAAATTGATCCTGGAGTTAAATCCATACAGTGGTTGATTTCTCTTACTGGTGGCAATCCATTTAGTAATTATTTTATCATCATCTCTACATATTCATCAATCAGCTCTTAAATTTTTATGGAAAAATTGTCTTCTTTGTTTGTTCTCCTATTTTGCATTGACTAGGAAACAAAAGAAAAACAAACTCCCTATTTCTTCAAGTCTTACAAGAATTTTGTTTTGGAAACTAAAAAGACTCTTGAACTTCCTTCAAAATCTTCTTATTTATTATTCATGGGATTTAAAACAAATTATTGTCCATCTTTCGTGATAGTATATGTATTATGTTTTCCATCATGAGCAGATTGTCTTTCATATTGGCATGGCCTACCTAGCAAGATGTGACATGCATCTATGGGAATTATATTACATAATTTTTCATCCTTATAATTAGCAATCTAAAAATTAACCAAACATTACTCTCTTACTAGAAATTGATGCTCTTTTGCACCCACAAAACTTTCTATGGGTTAGGGTGTTTTAACTCTTTCAGCTTCAACTTCCTTACCATCCCTTCATACGCAATATTCTCTATGCTACCACTATCTACAATCACTTTACAACACTTTCCACCACACCTACATTTGGTTCTAAACAAATTTCACCTTTGAACTACTTCAACTTCTACCTTCTCTAGATTTAAAAAAATTGTATCTTCATTAAAGATTCTCCATCCTCTGGATTCTCTCCTTGTCTTGAATTTTCTCCAACTTCATCATCTTCTTGGGTCATATGAAGTTTGGCCTTTTTTCCTTTACTTCCACCTTGTTGTATCAGTGGACATTCAAAGGCTCCATGTCCAATTTCTCCACATTGGTATCATGTACCAGTGAAGTCGCTTCCTCTTCCTCTTCCAAAATTTCCACATACTCTAAAGGACTCTCCTCTTCCTCTAAAATTTCTTCCACCTCTCATTTCTTGATTTTATGAACTCTCCTAAGAGGTACCAACTTCATCTCATTTGGTAGGATTTCCCCTTCCACCACTATTCTAGCCTCTACTGTGTGTATTTCTACCTCTTCCTCTATTATTCTTTTATTTTTTCCTATTCAATTTATCTTTAGCCTTGAAACCATATTGGTAGGCCTCTTCAATATTATGCAACTTTAATAAACTTATTTCATCTTGTATTGACCTACACAACTCATTCAAATACCTTGAAAATTTCTCTATATCATCTTTAGCATGGTTACTCATATGCTCAATCAATAAAATTATTCTAAGTACTCATTGACACTTGTTTCTCTATGTTTCAGATTTTGCAATTTTCAAAACAAACTTATATGGTGGTTTGTTGGCAAAACTTTTGCCTCCAACTTTTTTACCATTCTATCCCATGATTTTATTTTATCTTTGCCTCTTTTTTGTATATCAGTTTTTAAATGATCACACCTAAGGGATGCATGATCTTTCAACTTTGTCCGTGCATACTTCACCTTTTTATCTTCTTTTGTACTTTCAAATTCAAAAAAAATCTCCATTTCGGAGACCCGGTCTAGTAATTCATCTAGATTAAAATTACCATTATATCTTGGAGGATTGAAATGGATTTTGGTGTTTACTCTTTTTATGGCTCGAATAACCCTTTACCCTCCTTGGTTGAGCCCATGTTGGGTTTCTTTTTCTCCTACCTCAACATGTTCATCTTCCTTGTCACTTACATCTTCAACATGAATACCTCTACATTGTGATATTTCAATGGCTTCCAGTCTGGTTGTTATATCTCTCAACATCTCCATCATGATAGGGTCTACACCTCTTAGTGCTCATCTTCCACTACCATGTCCTCCTTGTTCCATTACACAAAATTTCTCTGTAGTTGCAGGTCTTCTCTTTTCCTCTTCTTACCTTCAAATAAAACACCTTCAGAACTTTGTTTTTGACACCTTCAATTATATGCAAACCTGCTTTGATACCACTTAGAGCATTCGTACTCGGGGATATTCCCAAACACGTAGCAATAAATATCACACAACAATTCACAAACAAATTGCAGCAATTATTTCAATTTCAACAACACACAAAAACTTGAATTACAACCTATGAAATATGAAGAGATGTTTTGCCTCCAAAATAAACAAAAACAATCAAAATAACTCTCCAAAAGAACCCCCTCTCATTTTAATTCAAATACATATATATACATGAAGAGGGAATTGAATAGTCGAGAGAGGAAAAGGAATAGTCTTTCTAAGTTTAAATTGAAGAGTTGGTAAGAAATCCAACAGCCACAGAGAATAAAATTTAATGTGTTATTTTTTAATTTTCTAGTTTTAATGCATTGACTATGTTGGAAAACACATGATAGCTCTTGATTGGTATAGATTACCCCTGACAGCTCCAAATAATATAGCTTCTAAAATCCTCCATAATGTATCTACATCGCTGCTCATGATGACTCTTTACAACTCCTGATTGCTCCTAACAACTAAATCCAAACAAAACCAAAAACATTTTTATTTTTAAGAGGATTGCACATACACTCGGATGCTCATGCGTCACCGGATGGTTCACTTCCAAGAGAGACAAGATATGAACTGAGAATATTGAATCTACATATGCATAAGTTCGGTTTCTGTTAGGCTCAGATCTCAACACATCCTATTTGCAGTACATCCAGTTAGGAATCTCTGCAACTTTCTCAAAACCTACCTATACCAAAATTGTATGCACTTATATTTGGCTTTATATTTGTTCACATGCTCTCTCTCTCTCTCTCTCTCTCTCTCTCTCTCTCTCTCTCTCTCTCTCTCTCTCTC
>MU223540.1:272086-291833 GCA_018584345.1 Thuja plicata
CTCTCTCTCTCTCTCTCTCTCTCTCTCTCTCTCTCTCTCTCTCTCTCTCTCTCTCTCTCTCTCTCTCTCTCTCTCTCTCTCTCTCTCTCTCTCTCTCTCTCTCTCTCACACACACACACACACACATGCACACACACATATATACTACCAATATATACACCAAGTCAATCTCAAAACACTCCATCCAAGAAAAAGTTTCTCAAAATTTTCCTTCCAACAGTTAGCAAGTTGACCTCAGTTGGTTCAACAAAAAATTTATCAATACATTTCCTTCCAATGGCCAAGATCACAGGCCACAATCACCAGATTAAGATAAAATAACTAGAGAAAATACAATAACCAAGATCGGTTAGAAATAAAATGTACATACCTACAAAGGCCAACAACTCGATCCCATAAAGAAATTTAAAACATCAATAACAAAGAATCATTACAAAAAAAATGTGGAGCACATAGTCATCCCTTTCATATCCACAAAAATTATTCTAAGTGAATACACATTCGGACCATTAAACATTCTTCAACTACATGTCTTTACATTTTTCTTGAAAGTATAGGGTACAGTAATCCTCAAATATGTAATCATCGTTATCACTACTACACAAGCATCCAGAGTAACTAGAACACAACATTATGTTCAGACACTGAGAGAATCAACTCCTCACACAATCATCATTAGTTACCAAAGAAAGGATCTTCCGAAAAGCACGGCTGCAAATATTGTCGCACTGCAAAACTTCTGCGATGCTTAACTTTCATTGTCTTGTCTGCACTTTTTATTCATACTAATATGCTACATATATATTTGGTTATGTCCAGAACACCCTGACTGACAAGAACTTCCCTATACATTGTGATCTATGACAACCAAACACTGGACCACCAGGAATGACATCAATTTCTCTGTATATTGTGATATATCCATATCACCAAGTTTGACATCAATGACAACAACAAAAAGT
The DNA here is from genome assembly GCA_018584345.1 of Thuja plicata. NCBI lineage: Eukaryota > Viridiplantae > Streptophyta > Pinopsida > Cupressales > Cupressaceae > Thuja > Thuja plicata. The sequence goes on from MU223540.1 coordinate 273,049, forward strand.
ACCCCAAGATACCTAACATGTATTGAAAATATAATTTTTAATATTTAATTTCACTATTACTTGTAACATTACATCCATAAGGGGTCATAGGTTCCACTAGTCGTATTAAAAGTGGGTTGTGAACTCAATTTTTTAATATTGTTTTCCCCAAATGTGGATGCCTAAAATTGGATAATTAATGACATTGGAAGTCAAAAAATAAGTGACCTTTGGTATTCTTCAAGTGGACACTTGGAAGAGGAAATAGGTGTATCTTGGTACTCCATTATTTATTGCATTTAATATAAATTTTATCTTCCATGTTTGGACACCCAAGTTGGAGGAAAAGTATTGTAGCCAAAACCAATTTCCTTTTAATTTCTTTGGAGGTAATCTAAGGGTTGACAATGTTTGGAATCAAGAACCTTCTTTGGATGCCTTTCTTGGTGGTTTGGAGCTCTTTTAATTTTATATAAAGATTTTTTTGGATGTATAATTAATGATAAATAGTTGAATGTGGAGTTACTTTGCAAGAATGCGGATAAATGGGAGTCATAAGGAGGTTATTCACAAGTACACAAGTATTTTCATCTTGGAGGAAAAGAGGAGAACATAAGTGAATGTCTTGTAATCATATTTATATTTTTTTGATTGATTAAGAAAGGAAGGGCCCTAGACCCATTACACAAAGAACACCAAAACAAAGAAGATCAGAACAAAAAAAGGGATGTTGATCCCAAAAAACCAAAAGCCCCAAGGGAAAAGAAACATAGGCAAATAGAAGATGAATTATGGTACATAAAGAACAAACCACATACATCAAAATATTGGCCATATCAAACTACTTAAAGAATACTGGTTGTACAAGAAGTAACCCACTTAAAGATTGGGTTGAGTTGTCTTTGACAACTCTAGGAAGACTTTGGGAAGAGGAGGAAAAATAACATTTCCTCTAATGAATAACAACATTCTAGGAAAAATAATCATGTAAAAAAGAAAAATGAGGGATATCATGGGGAAACTCCCCTTAGATGGTTTTTAGCACAAGAGGTAAAGTGCTAGCAAGGAAAAATATCATCCCCCAAAGGTTGGAGTATAAAATGAGAAATGGGAAAAGTAGGCACCACAGGGCAAGAGAAGAACACACTAATAGAAATAGGCTCAACATCATCCTATGATAATTCAGCATCATCCTAGGAGTCATCAAGAAAGGATTTTGAATCTTGAAAAGTCAATTGATCGCCATTAACATCCTTCCACCAAGAAGCGAGGCACTTACAATGTGAGGGCACAATCAATGGTCAATTGACTTGTTGATAAGCAATGACAATATTAAAAATGGAGGCCCTCATAATCTAACAACTAAGTCCACAGCCTATCCCCCGCCATCAAAACCACATCCCCGTGAATGGGTTTGGAAATATCACTATCAATCAAAATGTTTGCAAAAGTATAATGCCCCATGAAGGAAGTGGAATCATCAATCTTCAAGAACTAGAAAATGGAGATGTCTATAGCCTCGTAACAAGAAACCTTCCAAAATTGGAGGGTCGGGTTAGGGAGATGAACCTACACTAGGTGCACATTGAGTGGTTTGGTAAGGGGATCAAAAGATGTTTTCCAAGGTCTAATCGGGAGGGAATGGGCACCCCGATCCCACATCTTTTTGTGCACTAGACTTCTATCATCAGAATAGGTAAAGGAAGCAATATTTTTTGATAATACACACTTGGTCTCTCTTTTTTGTGGAGTTTTTTTTTCTCAAGGGTTTCTCCACATGAATCATGTGTTATGTGATTCTCTTGTGTTGTGGATTTGTGCCTCTTTGTTGCTATATTATGGTGATTTATGCAAGATTTATTGTTGATATAAGTTCACATAAGGTGGTGTTAATAAGCATGTTATGTAGGGTGATTTTTAGCATCATAAAGAAGGATCAAAATACAGCAATACCACATTAATATAACTTAATTTTTATAATTAAGTAAAGATTTATCTTTTTATGGTGTAGTATTCCAAGCCTTGTATCTCATCTTTTGATTTTTTATTTGGATGGAGATTGAATTTTACAACATTTAGTATTAATATTCTTTACATTTTTCAACTTTCATGAATTGTCATTATAGCTACAATAGTTAAATGACGTGTATGAGAACAATAATTGAATCATTTTTAGATCTATCTTGCATATTGAATGACTTGGTGGAAGATTGATATTGTCAAATGGAATTCCACCTTGCAATTTGAGAAAGATCTCTAAAAAGGATATAGGTGATTGAATCTAGTAGTCATGCATGGTTGATTACATGTGAATCATAAGTCACACAGACTTCTATAGGAAATACCCCCACTATGGGAAAGAGTGAAAAATTCTTTTCTTACACTAAAATCCATACAAGTTGATGTCGATGTGTACCCTGAGTTAACAAGAAGAGAATGTGATTAGTTGTTATCTTTACATCAACATTGGTAAAGAAATGAGATAAATCTTAAGATGGATATCATGGCAAAAACCCTCAAATGAGATAAATGATCCAATTTTCAGTTCTTGATATTTTAACCACACTGAAAGGATGGAGTGTTAATGTATTTTTCATTCAAAAGATAATCCCACTCAAAGAGAATATCATTTCTCTTTGAAACCTAATCTAGACATTGAAACCTAGTAGTTGGATATAGTAAAGAAAATTAATAGTGAGGGCTTGTTCTATAACTTTGGTCAATAAAATTGTAGAATGAGCATTGAGTAATGAGTAATTTCCCTTTATTATAAATATTTTTTAAACTGTGATGAGCTAGGTTGGGTGAATTGATTATTGCAATTACAAATGATAAGCTCATAGATCTACTAATTTAGCTTAATTAGTTTCAAATCAAATAAGGTTTTAGTGGTCTACTAATGTTTTAAATAGTTATTTTCCTTTGTAGTTTGAGCATCAACATTTAATAAAATTATTTTACCTTTATGATTGAATTTGTTATTATAGTTGATAAAAATGACAAAAAGAAAGTTCTTAAGTATTTGTATTTTTATAAAATTTAGATTCATTAAAGAGCAATTTAGTAAATGAGGAAAAACTAACATCTTTATTTTCCAATTTAAACCACATATATCAATATCTTGGAATCAGTTTTACAAGTTTAAAGGAATCAGTCATAATTGATTTGAGATAAGATGAAATTCAATTGTACCTACCCTATTTTTACCAAATAAAAATTAATTTAAAACATTTAACATTAGAAATTCAAGTTTATGTTACTTCTTCATCCTTTTATGTCCTTATTAATGGGGAGTCGTCTGAGTTTTTTAATGTCTCACATGGTCTGGGGCAAGGGGATCCTCTATCTCCTTATTTTTTTTATTATCAAGACTGAAGGGCTAGGCGGATTAATTAAGTCTCAAGTGAGAAAAGGTTTGATTCAAGGATGGAACTGGGGTGGTTCACAACCCCCTTATTCCCATCTCTAGCTCATAGATGATACCGCCTTAATGGGCATGACAAGGATAACTGAAGTTGTGAATTTTTAGAAAGCCATGGATACTTACTTGGCAGCGTCAGGGACAAATATTAATGAAGACAAATATTCTATCTTTTTCTTTAATACCCCTCGGCTTATCGAGAATAAGATTGCACACATTCTTCAATTTCATATTGGATCTCTTCCCTTTGTGTATCTTTGGATTCTTACTGTTGTTGGAAAGAAGAGGAGGGAGTTCTGGGAAGGGATTTTAGAGAAGTTTCACAAGAAGGTTAGTCATTGGACTCGTAGATAGGTGTCTTTTGCAGGACGAGTGACTCTTCTTAAGTTTGTGATTCAATTTTTGCCTACTTATAGGTGCTTTGTATAGGTTGCTCCAGCTAGCTTTGTTAAGGAGTTTGATGCTCTCTCTTGCCAATTTTTATGGTCCGATAACTTTTTTTCTTCAAAGTGGAGCCTAGTTAAGTGGGATTTAGTGTGCAGACCCGAGGAGGGTGGTCTCGAACTCCGCCCAGCCAGTATGATTGGTCAGGTGTTAGTTACAAAGCTATATTGGCAGTGGTGTACTTGTCGAGACCAGGATTGGGCTAGAGTTCTAAATCATAAGTATCTTCATGGGGCAGCATGCTCGGATGTGCCTAGGCATGACCTTACCAAAAAGGGCTCTATGATTTGGAACACACTCAAGCATGGAGGAAATCTTATTAAGGAGGGTTTGTTTTGGATTTTTCAAAATGGATCTGATGCTCTCTTTTGGTTGGACTCCTGCGATGGCCATCCCCCTATTGTGTATGAGTTTCCTCAACTATTGTCTCTTTTTAATATCTTGTCTGAAGTTGGTTGGAAAAAGATTGAAGAAAATAAACCTGTTAAGTTGATGGGTCAATTAGAGGTAGCCTACTGGAAGGATCCTTGGGATTGGCTAGGTGGAGGTAATGCGGAAGATCGACAGGATCTTGCCAAGATTATGGCAAACAAGTTTTGTAGCTCTCTTAAAGGGAGGGATACTCTTGCCTAGAAACTTGATCCTAAAGGAAAATTCTTTGTTTCCTTAGGCTATCTAGAGTTGGATAAGAAACTTCATGGGTAGATCAGGATACCTTGGTGGAAACAAGTTTAGAATAAATTCTCTTCGCCTAAATGTAATTTTTTCGTATGACTATTGGCTTAGGATAAATGTCTCACCTTGTAGAATCTATATAAGAGGGGTTTTCATGGTCCGTCTATTTTTGTTCTTTGTTATAATAATGAAGATTCCACTTCTTATCTCTTCTTTCAATGCCAATATTCTAGAGTGATTTGGCATTGGTGGTGGGAGGCGTGGCACTACACATGTTTCCATGATTCATCCTTAGTGGAATTTTGGGAAAGTTTAGGAAGACCCCTAGCTAAAACCTCTTTTCTCCAAGTTGTTTGGATTATTGCTCCTTTTATCCTTTGGAATCTTTGGCTGGAAAGGAATCACATAATATTTCAGGATACTAAATTGGGAGAAATGTATGGAGGAAAATTGTTAGTATACTTCAGGAAACTGTTTCTGCTAAATGTGATCTCTCTGAGGTGATTGATCCTAGTGATCATGATATTATTAAGAATTTGAATTTGGGGGAAAGTAGTGGGACCTTCAAGGCTGGCAAGCGACCTTGACATGCCAAACATAAGATCTAGAAAGAAGGGATGTGGCTTTTTCCTCCTGGGGGAGTTTTAAAAGTTAACATTGATGGGTCTTTCCATGGGAATTCAGGGCACGCAAGGTGTTGGAGCTCTAAATTTTTGGGAAAATTTAGAGTCCTATATAGTGATAAAACTCTAAAAATGGCATCCTAAACTCCATGCCCAATAATTGATGACATAATGGATTACATGAAATGGGATACAAAATATATTAATTTTTAATTAAAAGTTGGGGGATTGAGGAAGGAACCTTTGTGACAGGAACAATCAAAATTTTGTAAGCGAAGGTTTCAGAGATGCTGGAATTTTGACCTCCTGAAAAGATGATGTCGTCAGAGAATGAAAAAGATCAAAATTGAAAATCTAAAACAGACCCAGTTCGGAAAATCAAATTTCCTATCTCCAATAAAAATCTTATGTTCGTACAATTTGTTTTGTATTTTCGGCCAAAACCAAATCCGAGAGATAGGTAGTTATTAGTTAGTTTGTGATTAGTTTTTTTCAAAAGAAGTTTTTAAATTTTAACATAGGGTGGTGTATCTTCACCCTAAAGGGGTGTGAAAACCATGGATCCACATATATATGTCGTGTAAAATGTAAACAAAAACAGGGAGAAACACATTGTATAATAGAATTTGATCACAATTGCAACATGAACTTTAATGTACTATTTTTTTCAATATCAATAAAGATAAGTGCTCTTCTTTTTATTTGTGGTTATAAGTTATATATTTTCAATTAGTCTTTCGGATATTCTATCTTATAGAGTGTTTCATTGTGTTAAATTCCCTGAATGTTATAACTCAAAATCAATATACAGTTTGAATATCAACTGAAAGATCTGTGAATCTTCCTTTGTTTTTGTCAATCTCTTGAATAGAGTTAAATTTGATAAGACTAACTGTGTAATCTGGTTTGAGTTATATTTTGAGTGGAAGCCCTTGAGATGATAGTCTTGTCTTATTAAAGCAAGTTTTTTTAAAAATGTCTGAGATCATATGTAGACTTCATAGCCCAATTATTTAGAAGGCACTGATCTAATCATTATTTGGAAATTGACATTTGGTTCATACTTTGTAGTTTGTAGATAATTTATTCATTTTTTCAAAACATTACAATTAGGATTCTTAGTGGTTATCCAGTTTAGTTTAAGCTTTACGTATTCGAAATTATCAGGAGATTTGTTGTTTTCCTCCAAGGATCATTCATCATCTTGGGAGGAAATTTGTTTGTTTGTGTACGCAGTTGTGCGACATAGAAAATTTGATAGTTCAAAGTGAAATTACGCCTACCAGCCTTGGCTTGATTATGCCAAAATTGTAGAGGTATCAAGTGGTATATCACCATTATACCTGTCAGTTGGCCAAAAGCGAATCCATCATTTTTTGGCACCAACAAATTGTTGACTCTGCTGGGGAGTTGTCTATGAAAGACAATGTTGAAGATTACCTAGAAGCTCTGGTGATATAATTAAGACTCTACTGGAGATAAAAACTCAGAAGCCAGTAAGTTTTTTTCCTTCTGGAAAGAAGGTGGCAACTCTATTTAATAAAACAGTTTAGGTAGTGACTCTACTGAGGGAGAAGACCTAGAAGGAGATAAGTAAAGTTTTCCTCTTTAAAGAGGTGGCGACTCTATTGACAAGAACCTAATGTATAAAGAAAGAAGTTACTACAAATTTAGATATTCAGTATGTACCAGAATACATATTCACATAAAGTATCAAACTTTTGTGACACAAGACCAAAATATATTATTGAAGTATATAGACCATTGAGTTTTGATAACATCATTGGTGGTCAGAAAGATTTTCCTCTTAAACTAAAAAAATGTGTTCCAAAATTTTGTGGAGATGGATTAGAATCACCAATGGAGCATTTGCAGGTTTTTTGTAAATTTATTGAAGATTGTCATATCTATGCAGAAGATGTGATTATGAAACTATTTGTAAGATCATTGACAGATCATGCAGGTTTTCTTTTTAGTATGACACCTAAACAAAGTATCTCATCATGGAGAGAGTTTGAGCAATTGTTTCTTGATATGTTTCATGATGCAAGTGAAGATGACATGCATTATGAACAGGACAAGATTCAGGATCACAATATGGAAGAGGACTCTTACATGTATCCAGCTGACATCATGCCTTCAAGCGAGGAATTAGTAAGAAAGTTTTTGGAGTTAAGAATCTCACTATATGACCCTGTTTTAAAGCCCCTTTTTTTAGATATTAGAAAAGGATGATGAAGACAGAGAAGAGGAGGCTTATGATCAGATTGAACAAGGCCTTATGCTTGATAATTATCTTAGTGGGAAAGAAGATGGCATGGATTATGAGGAGGAAGAAAATTCAGATCAAGTTGAAGAAGAATTTGTACATGATGAGATGTGTATAGAAACAGGTATCAATGACCATGATGATGAGGAAGAAAACTTTCTTAGTACAAAAGAAGTTTCAGCTTTGTTAGACATGGAATATCAAAAACATGTTGAGAAGAGTGGTCAAAAAAAATTTCATCATGATAACTAAGTTAATGGATCAGAATATATTCAGGGAATACTAGATGAAGGAGATGATAACTTCCAAAAATCAAATAGATGAGATAAAATAGAACAACATACAACACATGAACAACAGGAAGTTTCATAAAATAATGTCAATGAAGATATTAGTCTTATTGATGAAACATGCAATGATCCTGATGAAAACTCTCATGAAGGTGTGCCTGAATTTTCTATGTTCCTGAATTCATTGTTTGAAGAGGAAGTAGAGGAAGATAAATATGTGTTCTCTATGTTCCGGAATCCATTATGTGAAGGATATTTTCTATATAATCAAATCTATCAACATCATAATGAAGGTAGCAGGCCTAATGATGATTTTTAAGTTGATAACACTCAAAATATACATTCAGAAGGTAAGATATCATTCAGTTCATCCTATGAGCGAGATTTATATCAAACTTTTGAAGATGAGACTATAATAACCAAGAATAATGATGAGAATATGTTGAAGAAAAGTACTAAAAATTATCCAAGTATCCCACTTGATTAGATTCTTGATATAAAAGAAGTAATAGTTCCTAACTATGAGTTACCTTCAAAAACCTTATGTGAGGAGAAACAATATCTGGAGAATGGAAATGGGGCGGATTGTGTGCAAGGAAACATCCAAGCAGAAGAACTTAGTTTAGATACTTATATGACTTATCATATGCACAGGGATCCTCCATCCAGCAAAGAACACAGTGCACCTGATGATTTCTCAAAGAAAAAACATAAATCAAAAGACAAAGACTGCATTGATGAAGTGGAACCAATAAGTATTCTCTATAAGAATGATATATCTATTACAGCAAGTGATCAGATGTTGGGGCTAAATAATTTTGAGATTTGTTTGTTTTCAAATACACTTGTTGTTAAAGATAAGGAACAATATAATATCATATTCAGAAGATTCAAAGTGTTACATGAACAGAATAAAAATTTTGACAGAGGGAAATAGCAGTGTTCACTTTTGGGGGGCCTGGGGCCACCCAATCTTCAATTTACAGCAGGTAAAGAGTAGACACTTGGTCTGCTTCTCCAGAGATAACTGAGATCTCGCTATGCTCACAGGGAGCATACGTCCCCAAAAAGAGCCTATTGGAGCTCTAATTTTTTGGCAAAATATAGAGTCCTATATAGTGATAAAACTCTAAAAATGGCATCCTAAACTCCATGCCCAATAATTGATGACATGATGGATTACATGAAATGGGATACAAAATATATTAATTTTTAATTAAAAGTTGAGGGATTGAGGAAGGAAGCTCTGTGACAGGAACAATCAAAATTATGTAAGCGAAGGTTTCAGAGATACTGGAATTTTGACCCCCTGAAAAGATGATGTCGACAAAGAATGGAAAAGATCAAAAATTGAAAATCTAAAACAGACCCAGTTTGAAAAATCAAATTTCCTATCTCCAGTAAAATTCTTATGTTCATACAATTTGTTTTGGATTTTCGGCCAAAGCCAAATCCGAGAGATAGGTAGTTATTAGTTTGTTTGTTGATAAGTTTTTTTCAAAAGAAGTTTTTTAATTTTAACATAGGGTGGTGTCTCTTCACCCTAAAGGGGTGTGAAAACCATTGATCCACATATATATGTGGTGTAAAATGTAAACAAAAAAAAGGGAGAAACACATTGTATAATAGCATTTGATCACAATTGCAACATGTACTTTAATGTACTATTTTTTCAATATCAATAAAGATAAGTGTTCTTTTTATTTGTGGTTATAAGTTATATATTTTCAATTAGTCTCTCGGATATTCTATCTTATATAATGTTTCATTGTGTTAAATTCCCTGAATGTTATAACTCAAAATCAATATACAGTTTGAATATCAACAGAAAAATCTGTGAATCTTCCTTTATTTTTGTCGGTCTCTTGAACAGAGTTAAATTCGATAAGACACTGTGTAATCTAGTTTGAGTTATATTTTGAGTGGAAGCCCTTGAGATGATAGTCTTGTCTTATTAAAGCAAGTTTTTTAAAACTGTCTCCGATTGTACGTAGGATTGAAAGTTTTTTGACTCCATAGCCCAAGTATTTAGAAGGCGTTGATCTAATCATTATTTAGAAATTGACATTTGGCTCATACTTTGTAGTTTGTAGATAATTTAATCATTTTTTCAAAACATTACAACTAGGATTCTTAGTGGTTATCCAGTTTAGTTTAAGCTTTACGTATTAGAAATTATCAGGAGATTTGTTGTTTTCCTCCAAGTATCATTCACCACCTTGGGAGGAAATTTGTTTGTTTGTGTATGCAGTTGTGCGACATAGAAAATTTGATAGTTCAAAGTGAAATTAGGCCTACCAACCTTGGCATGATTAAGCCAAAATTGCAGAGGTATCAAGTGGTATATCACCATTATACCTGTCAGGTTGCCAAAAGTGAATCCCTTGTTTTTGGGCACCAACACAAGGATTGGGGGCATTGAAAGGAGCAACTATAGTAGTGTGGTGTTATTTTTTCTCTATTTACAAAGGGAAGCATCTAAATAGTTTGATGGAGGCTTTGGCTATTTTACATGTTGAGAGAGGATGTTCCCTTGGCTGGAGGAGAATTGTTTGAGTCTGATTCTCAAATTATTGTGGATTTGTTGAATGAGTGTAGATTGTATGGGGTTAATTGGCAGCTCATTTTAGCGGTGAATCAAATCTTGAATCTTTGCAGCTTATTGGATTATGTTTCTTCTTGTCATATTCCTAAGGAATGGAACAAAGTGGCAAATTATTTGGCTAAATGGCCTTCTGAGCATACTGATGGGTGGAATGTTCGGGATTGGGGGTTATTACCTCCAAATTATTCTAAGACTTTAAAAAAGCTAATTGTGGGGGATAAAATTTTGTAAATTTTTGTTTTGTGATGTTCTACTTGATTTATATTGAATAAATTTTTACCCCCTTTTTCAGAAAAAGAAAGTCACCTTTTAGAAGAAAAAAAATGCATTTATATTAATCAAATTTTATTATAGTTGTTGACCCTATTTTCCATTCTATTCTAGAAACCCTTAGTGTAATTATCATTTTTTCTCTTCATCTCTATGTTAACATCCTTTATCATTCTAATGAAGTTCACTCTTCTATTAGTCATTGTTGTTGTCATGAATTTGTAATTTAAGATATTCTTTTCGATCTAAGTTATCAATGATGAATATCCTTGTTATTTTTAAATTGTGACATTAGTAGAGGAAGCACATTAGAGTTGAAACTTTGATTCACACTAATATTTTCTTATCCTTAATATCTCTCTTTAATTTTTCAATTTCAAAGAAGTGAACATCAATTTATTATGTTTGTTGGGTTGTTAAGTTTTACTAATATAATATCATTTTATTTTTTGGTAACGCCAGAGGTATCCCCGTGACCCAGCCCAGCGCCCAACCCGCCTTACCTCAGTCTTACTTGCTACCAAGTTGGGGTTCAGGAAGGGGCGAGCTGAGGTGAGACTAATCCTCTAAAGCCGCCCGTAAGCCAGTGCATCCGGTGATTCCGAACATGGAGTCGAACTTAACACCACTAGGGAGCAAACCCAGAGCTCAAGTCAACTCCGCTATATCATTTTTATTCTAGACTTTTGTTAATACATCTATTATTGAAATAAAATTGTTTGGTTGAATGATGATTTTTTACAAATATATTAATAAATGATTTGTCATTTTATATTGAATGTCTTCTCAATGTCTATGATCCTAAATATTACCTCAACAATCTCTTTCACCTCTTGTACTAATACAATTTTTTTTTTTGTTTTCATTATTCATTCTTTTTTTCATATGCAATGTTAATTGTTATTTTATAGTTTTAAATTTTATCTCAAGGCAGTTCCTCTCTCCTAATTATTTTTAAATAATTTTAACAGTTTATGACGTGATTTCTCTATCGTGAAAAGATATCATCTCTACTATGAAAGAACCCATGCCATAAAAGTTTCCATAATAAATTTGTGGAGGTCCCGCCAATTTTACTCTCTATAAGGGCCGTACCTCGAGTGGTGAAACATTGGAATAAAATTTATGTGTAAGATAAACTATGTTGACAAGGGAATCAAATGATACCAATCATAAAACTATAAATTAGAACGAAACGCACTTTCAAATTACAATTCAAACATGCCCCGAACTTCCCTCATAGGATAACATACTCGTTTATAACTTTACTTTTTGTTTTTTTGTTTGCTTGTCTCGATTTTAAAATTTATCCACTATGTTACGATCCCAAACATTGTATAATCATATCTACCATTATTTAGTAGAAATGTGTAAATCTCTTACCTCCTTTAAGTTGACTGTGGCCATATTAACAGCATCCATGCATGTCCAACTATAAACCATGGTTCATAGAATCAGTCTTTCAACATAGTGTGATCTTTGATCCTAGAAACCTCAATATCCTCCTTGGATATGTTCATTTCAACCGGCTGCTAAAGTTCTTAGTCTGCACAGATGTAGCTGAGGGTTTCTAAAAGAGAAAATGAGGATAGGCTTCTGGCTTCACGAAACAGACAGGGAATACACTCAAAAATAAATCAACTCAAACATAACAGTCGGCTATATTGAAAAGTTTTTAAGTGTAGAATATATTGAAAAGTTTTTAAGTGTAGAATCAAGATTCGGTTAAGGCAATAAGCTTAATACACCATTTTAATGTATTTTTATGATACTACCAGCATGATGTTTCCATATTGTAAAGGGCCCTTAACTTTGAAAAAAGACTTGGGGAGGTTTTTGTTATGCAATTAAATCTGTCCAAATATAACTATCTAAAAACAACAATGCCACCAGCATGAATTTACCACATTGTCCATTTTGGATAAAAAGGGAAAACATATGACAGGATAAGAGAACAATTAGTTCTGAGCTATGATATTATTGAAGATGAAGGATGTTAAAAAAATACAAATGTAAAAGAAGGCAGAAGTGCCCTCACATTCTGACAAGATTTTGTCAAAAAGGATGAAAACAATATAATTGACCATTCCTGAAGTCAGATGAAGCTGATTGTCTCAACATCCATAACACAATAAAATTCCTCTTGAAGACAGTGTCATTACAATGAAGTTGGAAAAAATTACAAAAACATGGAGCAATACCATGTGATGCATTGCAAGAAAAATAATTAATCGTCACATCTTTTTCCCTTGAAATTAAAATTGAACATAGAAACATGAATTTATTGTAAATGAATGAGTATAGATATCATTTTTGAATATCTTTTGCTTAATGAATAATTTCCTCCAACTTTTTTGCTCAAAATGATTTCCTACTCATGGAGGTTTTCCATTATCCAGGTCTTCCATGACATCTATATCATTTCGCATTGTTATTTTCTGGACATACCCTGCAACCATACAGCCATTCAAGATCAAAACCACCAAAAATTGAAAATAATTATAAGCTAAGAGCCATTCAAAACAAAACAAAACAAAAAAAAAAATATTGAACAAATCCTCAATAAATTATAATGAGACTCCAATGCATCCTTCAAGGAGCGGAAAACAAAAAATGGTAGACATGAGAGGCCCTGGATGGGTTGAAACAGACAACTAGCAAATAATTTTAAATACATATCATGTCCACATTGTGACAGGGCAGATCACTGTTGAATTACCTATTTGTAAGTGAATTGTGTGCACATGCCATAAGACTTCTATGTTGAACATCTAGAATATTCCGTGAATTTCTGATTCTTTAAGAAGACACAAGAAAGAATGAATGTTTGAAATTGTTTCAATCTTGCACCAAAGTGGTAGTAAATAGACATTTCATTGTTCATAAAGTCCACCATTATGAAAAGTATTTACTTATAACCATGCAAAAGTGTCACTTAACAGCTTCCTCTAATTTGATGAATCTTGTCTACATTTCTCAAAATCTGTATATAAGGCCCTGTGTGAGAATTTACAAATATATTTCTAATCCTAAACGTGGCCATATGAGACGTAAAAAATGTTAGAGTCTTGCACATGAACTTTCCTTTTGGTAAAAGTCAACTTGAAATTTCATATTACTATATGCATATGTTTTGTCAAATCATTACTGTTACAGATCATCAAATGCATAGTTGAAAAACTCGGACTCGCCTCGGACTTGGTAGAACAAAAAATTGGACTCGGACTCGGACTCAGAAAAGACTCGGCAAGGACTCGACAAAAGAAAAAAACCATAGTTTTACATAAAAACAAAAAGAAATTAATGCATTTAGAGAACATAAGAGCCATAATTGATACATTACACATGTCATATAAATCTCAAACACTCAATATTTGAAATTTCATCATAGTTGCAAACTTTAAAATGCATAACAGCAGCATAAGTTTATAAATGTTTACAAAATTTAGATATAATGATATGTCCAAATGTGAAAAACAACGGACTAAAGATTACATCTTCCTCTTCCCTCTCCTAATTAACTCAAATTTTCAGGCCTTGAACTAGTAGGTGTTGAGGCATCTAAAGGAGTTAATTCTTCTTCAACATCAAAGTCCTTGTTTTCATCATCCTCCATCTCATCGGAATCATCCAATTCTACTGCTTTTGTTGCTGCACCTCTCTCTAAATCTGCAATATCTTCTTCAGCGAGGACATCATCACCATCATCTTGTTCATTGATGGTCCAATCACCATATGGATCAATTTCATCCAAGTCAATGTACTCAAGTGAAACGCCCTCCACCTTTCTAGTGCGAAGGCGAAGGTTGTACCGAACGAAGACAAGATCATTGAGTCTCTTCTAGGTCAACCTATTTCTCTTCTTTGTGTGAATGTTCTCAAATAAACTCTAATTTCATTCACACCCAGAAGCACTACATGGCTGGGACAAAATATGGATGGCTATCTTTTGAAGATTAGGCGTGCCAACACCATAATTCTCCCACCATAAATCTACGAAAAAACATTTAGAAATATTAGAAATTTAGAATTGAGTAAAAAATGTAAGTTTGTAACAAATTAACAATGATTATCAAGTTTCTATTTTTTTCTAGTATTGAACAAAATGTTTTACCTAGTTGTTTTTCTCTCCTGTCAATTGCTTGTTGTGAAGAGAAAAGTCTCCCCTTTGCACCCTTGTAGATCTTGAACAATGAACATTTCCAAATTCATAAATAAGAATTGTCAGACTCAAACTCAACAATGACCATTTCCAAATTCATGAATCATAAATAAAATATAAAAAATGTCAAATCTCACCTCCAACTCGTCAAGAACCTTGTCTCTCAAGTCACGGTCAGGAGCCATCTTATCAATGCATGTAATAACACCTACCATGACCTCCTCATCAGACAAATGAATCAGAGAAGTAGAATCTCAGGTTCAAACAATATGCCAAGGCATGTATCGGTTGGCGGAATTGGTTTGTCCACCTACGATCAATGATGCGCCAAAGGACTTCATCTTTTTTTGAATTTCCGCCATAGAAATGTGAAATGGCCTCTTTGGCCCTATCCATGACCTCATAAATGAAACCCATTGGCATTCCCTCTCCATCCACCATACGAAGAACCCTTACCAAAGGTTTTGTCACCTAGAAAAATTGAAACAAGTTCTAAATTATTACAAAATTAACCCCTAGAAAAACTAGATTATCTTGTATAAGGTTTATATTTGGGTTTGTTACTTACCTTGATCAACTCATCTCCACTTTTGCTGAACCCGTCATCAAAAACAGCACTTACTATCTTCTCTGCATCAGGTTTTTGGATGTATGTAGATTGAAACCAAGCATCAGACACAAACATTTTCTTAAGATGAGGAATGGCACCAAAAATGCTTTGCAATGTGAGGAAATGGCTAGCAAATCGTGTCACTCCTAGTCACACAAGGTCCTTGCCATTTGTGTGTTTTCTTATTAAAGAGAGGACCCAAGTATGGTTGTAGATGAATTTGGTGACACTTTTAGCATCTTCAACCACCCTTTTCACCTAGCTAATCTTTCCAATGTCCTCTAACAACAAGTCCAAGCAGTGTGCAGCACAAGGACTCCATGTAATTGCGGGATGCCTCTCCATAAGCATTCTACTTGCAGATACATATGCAGCTACGTTGTCTGTGATAATTTGGACAATATTCTCAACTCCAACTTCCTAGATCACCTCATCCAACAAATTGCACAGTCTCAGCATATTTTATTTCATTTGAGGCACCTATACACTTGAGGAATACCATTGCACCATTAGAAGCAACCGAGAAGTTGAAGAGAGTCCTATTTCTTCCATTTGCCCATCCATCAAATAAGATGTTGCATCCTTTTCTCTTCCAAATTGTTTTTTGATCATCAACCACAACTTGTGTATTTTGCACTACTTTCTCTAGCAATGACTCATTGAAGTCTATTGGGGCCTTGAACCCCTTTTCTGCAACTGTAAATGCGGTAACCAAACCTTCCCTATATGGGTTGTCTGTAGTATTGAAAGGCAAATTGTTGTAGTACCAAAAATTTCTTGTGGCTATCATTGCTTTCTCATGTTTTTCTTTATTCTATCTAGTACCTTCAAGTGAAGGTTGTGCTCCTGGAACATTGTGTGGAATAAAAATATTTGGATCTGATGAAAGAGGATTTCGTGTCTCAGTAACCTCATCCTCATTGTCAGCAATAGATTAATTTAATTGATGATGATAGAAGGTTGCACTTTTGCGAGTGCGACCAAGGGGAGCCGAACTAGATGCATTTGGATTCATTGCAGCTATCATGGCTTCTTTTGTTGTTTCCCTTTCTTCTTTTTGCAAGTCATATTCAGCAAGAAGGGTCTTCGTGTGTCTAATAATCTCTGGAGTTGTCCGGATTTCTAGCAAGGTGGTATTTTAATCTATTCACTCCACCTATCATCCATTTGCCACATTTCATGCAAGTCACCTCTCCCTTTTTTATTTCCCTTTATTCCATACTTCCATGCCTCGTCTTTTGTTTTTCTTGATTTTGGGGCTGCCTTGCCCTTGCCCTTGCCCTTTCTAATTGAAGTTGACATAGATGTTATACCATGAAAATAATTTAAAAAATCAATAGGGTTTTAAGGAAAACAACCAAAAATTGATAATGAATCATTTGATAAGAATAGTATTCAAAAACAAGATAAAAATGCAAGGAAATAAGTCAAAAAGGGAAATAGAAAAAAAAAATTCCAACATTTCCCCTTGTTTTCAAGATTTTCTTGATTTCTAATAGATGGGAAAGAAAAAATAGAGTAGAAAAATTCTTTAATTCTTTACCTGGATGTATTTTGCTAATTTGATGTCAATTGTTCAACTTCTCCACACCCTAAAACCCTGTTATGACCAAGAGCAAACAGCAAATAAATGAAAAAGTTTTAAAAAAACAGTTTATTACATAACTAGGCATGTTTTCTGGGTGGTGTGAGTCCTTGCTGCAGACTCACGAGTTTGAATGTCTGACTCGCGCTAGTCCATGCCTCAGACTTGCAAGGTCTAGAGGAAGTGACTCGCCTGGACTCAACTCGTGAGTCCATTGATGACATGTAACTAATTGAATGTTTGAAGATGTTAAGTTGATCACCGAAATGCAGAAAGATAATGCAAGACATTAAATCAGTTAATGGATTGTATTGTCATTGATGTCAACTTGATATAATCGGTTATAATCATAGTGTCAAAGACTTCAGAGAATCAGAGAAAAAAAGATTATGCTTTCAGTAATGCATAAAAGACAAGCATTCACTAAGTGACTTCAAACACCAACGGCTAGTGGAACCCGACAGACAGAGATCACCGAAAGTTAAGTCACAGGGATGCCCGAAGCAAAGAAACCGACGAGCATTACCGAAGAGCAGAATCACAAGCATTACCGACGGCCAGAATTACAGTGTTAACCGACAAGCAAAACTTTGCAGTGAAGCCCGAAGGACAGACAACCCCAACGGAGAAGCCCGAGGAGAACTGAAGTGTTGACTGAAGCTATCAAAGAGTTAAAACACCTAAGTTAACTGGAGTTCAGAAACGACAAAATATCTAGCTGGCAGAGCTAAATATAGACTTAACTGGTAGTTATCATTGTTTTCATCGACAAGATAAAGCTAGAGATAAGTAAAGGATTTAAAGTTGTTTTGTCCAGTTGGCAAAAAGATTTCTACGAGATAAAACAGGAGTTTTGCTTTAAATCAAGATTGGCTAAGATTGCGGATCACGCCAAGATCAAGAAAATCAAGAACCTAGAAACGGTGATATCATGTCTATAAAGAGACAACTTAATTCATTACGAATTGAGGGGAGTGAATGAAAAAGAGGATGCTGGAGAGAAACTGATGAAGAACAACTTCATACAGTCTTGATCAATCAAGCTGAGGAAAGAGCTAAAGATTTATGCGGACACCGAGCAACAGAGCATAGCATCACCGAGCAGAAACAAAAAGTGGAGCAAAGGCATTGAAAAGATATATTGATCGGAATGGTTTTAATAAGCTTACAATAGATCTGAAAATCTGCAAGTATAAGTTGTATATGTGAACAGATCATACTGTTTTAATATAACCATTGATTCAGAAAGTCTCTTAACCGAGCAGGATTTAAAGATCCTTTCTATATTGAGATACATCCCAAAGAGTATCAAAAAGTTTGATCATGAAGATAGCAAGAGATGCCAGATACCATTTGACAAACCAAGGTTTGGTCATAGAAGGTAGCATAGAGATGCCCGATATCAAGTGACAAACTAATCTTTTAAATTCTCTAACAAGGTCACACCTAACAGTGTGTTTGTAACCTTTAACAGGGTTGGCTCTTCACCGAGCTCACTTCAGATTAGTGAAAATTTTGGGTTACCGGTCCCAAGTGGTTTTTCCCTTAACAAGGTTTCCATGTTAAAAATCTGTGTCAATGTGTTGAGTCATTAATTTCGTGTTTTACATTACACATAACTAATCTAGATTGATCGGTATACACTAAGCCATTTACTGTCATTCGGTAAATTGAAAGACTGCTATTCGGTAAACATAGAGAATAAGGTTTAACAAAGCACTCCGAGCAGTAGTTATTTGATAAGTATATTTGAAGGCATTCATCTTATAGGACTGAAGATAACTAGAGGCTTAATATTGTGGTACTAAGTTTTTGGGTTGATTAATTGAAATATTTTTGAGGCCACTGATTC
>MU223540.1:291883-310226 GCA_018584345.1 Thuja plicata
ATTTGATAAGTATATTTGAAGGCATTCATCTTATAGGACTGAAGATAACTAGAGGCTTAATATTGTGGTACTAAGTTTTTGGGTTGATTAATTGAAATATTTTTGAGGCCACTGATTCACCCCCCCCCCCTCTCAGTTATTACTAACAATTGATATCAGAGCTTGTGTGCTTAGAAAGGGAGTTTAACAACTCAAGCAAAAGATCACAAGATGAACAAACGAGATATGCCCAAATTGAATAAAGACAACTTTGCATCATGGCAAAGCAAAATAAGACTCCAGCTATCAGGTATTGGTAATGATGTTACTCAACACCTTGATACTAAATATGTGTTGCCTACAGGACCTCATACTCTTGAGCAATTAAGAGAAAAGCATGAGCATAATTGCATGGTGATAGAACTTGCCTCATCACTCTCTGATGCTGAGTTTGAAGATGTCAAAACCTGCACCTCTGCAAAGAAAATGTGGGATAAGTTGAAGCTGGTACATAGAGGAGATGTTAATGTACTAAGAGCCAAGGCAGAAAGGCTAAGAGGGAGGTTTGATGACCTAAGGATGAAACAAGGAGAAAATATCACTCAGTATAGCTACAGAATCAAAGAGGTAGTCAATGCTATCCGAGGAGTTGGAGGTGTACTTGAAAAGGAGACAGTGATAAGTAAAATCTTAAGAACCTTACTGGCTGTATATGCTATTAGAGTTTCTGTTATTCAAGAAATGAGAGCAGTTGCAAACAATACAGTTACTCTAGATAGTCTGATTGGTAGACTGATTTCATTTGAGATGAATAACTTTGATAATAGTGTCTTACCATCTATAGAATTTGCAATCAAATCTTCTTTGAAGATAAGTAATTCAAGTCATAGACGCACTATTAGGAATGATACTGACAGTGATAATGAGGATCAAGGACTTGATGAGATTGAAGCACAAACGGCAAGAAGATTGCAGAGAGGCAAAGGTCGATACAAAGGTAAATTACCCCTTGTATGTTTTAATTGTAAAGAGGTCGGGCAGTTTGCTGCAAGATGTCCAAACAGATGAAAAGATGACAGAAGTAATGACAGAACATATCAAAAGAAGTTTGACCGAGGTGATAACAGAGATAACCGAAGCAACCGACACTCTAAAAGAAGAGATACCCGAGACTACAAGGACAAAGGAAAGAAAGTTTGTTACCTAGCTGAGAACAGAGCTAATTATACTGACATCGAATCTAAAGAAGACATTGAGATGGTATTTGTAGCCATGATTCAGACGAAGAAGAGGAAAGGTACGTAGAAACTGCACTCATATCTAAGGTTAGTAAGAATGATGTCTGGATCATAGATAGGGCTGCACTCACCACATGACCGGTGATAAGCAAAAGTTTGAAACTTTTGAATACTATAATGGTGGTTCAGTAAGAATGGGTAATGACACACCTTGTCCAGTTGAAGGTAAAGGAACCATAATATTGAATAACCTGATCAAGTGTGAAAATGTTTACTGGGTAAAAGGAGTGAATTATAATCTGTTTAAGTGTTTCACGGCTGAACAATACAGGTCACCGAGTAGCATTTGAGAATAAGAAAACAAGATCTTCAATGAATCAGGAAGGTTGATCGGAACTGGTGAGCAAACAAAAGGTAACATTTTCTATCTTGATGATATTAACACCACTTGTTTAATGGCTAGAAACGAAGACATATGGTTGTGGCACAAAAGATTGTGTCATGTGAATTTTGACAACATGATAAAGATAAGCAATAAAAGGAATGTCAGAAGCTTACCGAGCATGACAAAGCCCGAGCATATTATGTATAAGAACTGTCAAAAAGGTAAGATGACAAAGTCTAATTTCAAGAGTAAAACCCATACATCTAATGCAATTCTAGAATTAGTCTATACTGATCTATGTGGACCCATGAGGACAAAGAGTTACTATGGAGATAAGTATTTCATTCTCTTTGTTGATGATTATTCTAGAATGATGACAGTTATGTTCTTAAAAGATAAATCAGAAGCATTCAAGATGTTTAAATGGTATAAGGCTATGGTAGAAAAACAAAGTGAAAAGAAATTGAAATGCTTAAGGTCAGATAGAGGAGGGGAATTTATTTCAGATGAATTCACTAACTATTGCAATGAGCATGGAATTAAAAGACAGGTTTCTGCACCAAGAACACCATAGCATAATGGAATTGCTGAGAGGAGAAACAAATCAATTGTTGACTATGCAAGAACATTGATGATTGAGAAAAGCATCACTCAAACCTTCTGGAGGGAAGCTGTCAGTACTGCTGTCTACACATTGAACAGAGTACAATTGAAAGACACAAAGAAGACACCCTATAAACTTTGGTATGGTTACACACCCAATGTAAGTTACTTCAGAATCTTTGGTAGTCAATGTTATATTTTGAAGGATGATAGAAATGGAAAACTTGACTCCAAAAGTGATAAAGGTATCTTTCTAGGGTATTCCACCAAAAGCAAGGCTTATAAATGTCTTAACAAGTCATCTAACAAAATCATTGAAAGTGCAAATGTAAAGATAGATGAATTTGCAAAAAAGAATGATAAGGAAAGCATAAGAGAACCAGAGGACTACAACAAGTTTGTTTATACTGAAGAACCTGACACTCTACCCGAGCAACAGTGTATCGCTCCCGAGCAACAGAACATTGCACCCGAGTATCAAGCTGCAGTTACCGAAAATTAG
Organism: Thuja plicata; assembly: GCA_018584345.1. NCBI lineage: Eukaryota > Viridiplantae > Streptophyta > Pinopsida > Cupressales > Cupressaceae > Thuja > Thuja plicata. The sequence goes on from MU223540.1 coordinate 294,591, forward strand.
GATAATACTCAAGATGATGTACCAAGCGATGGAGATCAGAACGAAGGTCGAGAAGATGATCAGAATGATGGACAAAGAGCTGAACCGAAACATGCCAAGTATGTCAGAAGACATCATCCACATAATCAAATCATAGGAGACAAGAAGGCTGGAATGAGAACAAGAAGTAAGTCACTAAACACTAGATGTTTACTTTTGAGCCTAAATCTGTTAATACTGCACTTGAGAATGAAGAATGGGTCAGTGCTATGAATGAAGAAATAGAACAAATTGAGAAGAACAGTACATGGACACTAGTACCGAGACCAGATGACAAGAATTTCATCGGTACCAAATGGATATTCAGAAACAAGTTGAATGAGAATGGAGAAGTCACAAGAAACAAAGCAAGATTAGTATGCAAGGGGTATGCACAAGAAGAAGGTATTGATTATGGTGAAATCTTTGCACCCGTTACTAGACTAGGAGTAAGAATCTTACTTGCTTATGCTGCATTCAAAGGATTCAAGGTATACCAAATGGATGTCAAATCTGCATTCCTAAATGGAATACTTGAAGAAGAGGTATACATTGAACAACCAGAAGGGTTTGTTGATCCAGACAAAAGGAACATGGTATGTAGACTACATAAAGCTTTGTATGGATTGAAACAAGCAACTAGAGCCTGGTATGAAAGACTTCACTCATATCTCATTAGCATTGATTTTGTAAGAACAAGTGATAATAGCAATCTGTACTTAAAAGAAGGTACCGATGGTAATATTCTGATTGCTGAAATATTTGTTGATGATATCACTTTTGGGGGAATGAAATGTTATGCAAATTCTTTGTTAATGAAATGAGCAAAGAATTTGAAATGTCTATGTTGGGGAGATTAAATTCTTTCTTGGTCTACAGATTCTTCAACAAGATGCAGGCATATATATCACTCAGTCCAAATACATCAAGGAAGTGCTGAAGAGATTCAAGATGGAAGATTCCAAGCCAGTTGGAACCCCTATGGCTACCGGATGTAAGCTGACAAAAGAAGACAAATCAAATGAGGTAAATCAGACCTTGTATAGATCAATGATTGGCAAACTAATGTATGTTGTTCATACCAGACCAGATATTACACATGCAGTTGAAATAGTTGCGAGATTCTTTGCTAATCCTAAAGAATCACACATGACTGTTGTCAAGAGAATTCTGAGATATCTGAAGAACACCGAGGACTATGGCTTATGGTATAAAAGAGAAGGTAAATTTGAGCTACAATTCTATACAGATGTTGATTGGGCTGGAAACATTAATGACCGAAAGAGCACAATTGGAGGAGCATTCTTCACGGGTGACAGACTTGTCACATGGATTAGCAAGAAGCAAGGATGCATCTCTCAGTCTACTGCAGAAGCAGAGTAGGTGGTTGCTGCTGCAAATTGCTCCAATATTGCATGGATCAAATAGTTGCTGGAAGGTATGAATATGAAGATTCTTGAACCAGTGATTATCTATTGTGATAATACCAGTGCAATTAACATTCTAAGAATCCAGTCATGCATGTTAAGACTAAGCATATTGCTATCAAGTATCACTATTTGAGAGACAAGTGCAAGCAAAAGAGGTGATACTGGAATATGTTCAATCAAAGGAACAATTAGCTGATATATTCACCAAGCCATTACCAAAAGATACATTTGAGTACTTGAGACAGAGACTAGGGGTACAACCCTTGTCTATCGGTCAGTAAGGGGTACAACCTTTGTCTATCGGTCAGTAAGCTGACTAGGAGGCTGCATCAGCCTATAACAGATCAAAAGATCATTCATGTTGATGCATGCACCGAGATGAACAGCAACAGATACATCTGTACACAGCAAGGTACAAATCTGCACCGAACACCAGAGACATTGTATTGCTGATGGATAGGGAAATTCAAGGAATGTATTATATAAAAGGGATGGAAGATGATATAGAAAAATTGTTTGGCATTGTTGTCAAAGGGAGAGATTATCTCATTATCATAAGGGAGAGAGATTCTCATTATTATAAGGGAGAGATGATCTCATTATCAGGAAAAGATTATATCAGTATCCATGAAGAGAAGTTCCTAAGAATCAAAAGGAAGCGTTAATCAATATCCATAGACAGAGATTACATATGAAATATCCATCTAAGGGAGAGAAGTAACAAAGGGAGAGAGTTCATACAAAGAGAGATTGTTGTCAAAGGAAAAAGAGATTATCAAGAAGAGGAACAGTCAAGGCAGAGCACATATCAGAACAGAGACAGAAGCTTCTACATCTATCCAGTAAAGGGATTGAAGATTGAAGAAAACCCACTCTGCAAGAAACACATCTAAGCTATTTGAGCTTACCAAGAGCCAAACATTTGTAATAATTACAATAGGAAAGATTGATGAAACTGTTATATTTCATATTGTATTAGTAATAATATAGTGTGATAACGTAGTGTGTTGTCATCAATGCCAAAGGGAGAGATTGATGACATGTAACTGATTGAATGTTTGAAGATGTTACGTTGATCACCGAAATGCAGATAGATAATGCAAGACATTAAATCAGCTAATGGATTGTATTGTCATTGATGTCAACTTGATATAATCGGTTATAATCATAGTGTCAAAGACTTCAGAGAATCAAAGAGAAAAATATTATGCTTTCAGTAATGCATAAAAGACAAGCATTCACTAAGTGACTTCAAACACCGATGGCTAGAGGAACCCGACGGACAGAGATCACTGAAAGTTAAGTTACAGTGATGCTCGAAGCAAAGAAACCGACGAGCATTACCGACGGCCAGAATTACAGTGTTAACCGACAAGCAGAACTTTGCAGTGAAGCCTGAAGGACATACAACCCCGACGGAGAAGCCCGAGGAGAACTGAAGTGTTGACCGAAGCTATCAAAAATTTAAAACACCGAAGTTAACTGGAGTATCTAGCTGGCAGAGCTAAATATAGACTTAACTGGTAGTTATCATTGTTTTCATCGACAAGATAAAGCCAGAGATAAGTAAAGGATTTAAAGTTGTTTTGTCCAGTTGGCAAGAAGATTTCTACGAGATAAAACAAGAGTTTTGCTTTAAATCAAGATTGACTAAGATTGTGAATCACGCCAAGATGAAGAAAATCAAGAACCTAGAAACGGTGATATCATGTCTATAAAGAGACAACTTAATTCATTACGAATTGAGGGGAGTGAATGAAAAAAATGATGCTAGAGAGAAACTGATGAAGAACAACTTCATACAGTCTTGATCAATCAAGCTGAGGAAAGAGCTAAAGATTTCTACGGACACCGAGCGACAGAGCATAACATCACTGAGCAGAAACAAAAAGTGGAGCAAAGGTATTGAAAAGATATATTGATCAGAATGGTTTTAATGAGCTTACAATAGATCTGAAAATCTGCAAGTATAAGTTGTATATGTGAACAGATCATATTGTTTCAGTTCAACCATTGATTCAGAAAGTCTCTTAATCGAGCAGGATTTAAAGATCATTTCTATATTGAGATACATCCCAAGGAGTATCAAAAAGTTTGATCATGAAGATAGCATGAGATGCCAGATACCATTTGACAAACCAGGGTTTGGTCATAGAAGGTAGCATAGAGATGCCCGATATCAAGTGACGAACTAATCTTTTAAATCCTCTAACAAGGTCACACCTAACAGTGTGTTTATAACCTTTAACAGGGTTGGCTCTTCACCGAGCTCACTTCAGAAGAGTGAAATTTTTGGGTTACCGGTCCCAAATGGTTTTTTTCCTTAACAAGGTTTCCACGTTAAAAATCCATGTGTCAATGTGTTTATAAGTCATTACTTTAGTGTTTTGCATTACACAACTAATCTGGATTGATCGGTATACACTAAGTTATTTACTGTCATTCGGTAAATTGAAATACTGTTATTCGGTAAACATAGAGAATAAGGTTTAACAAAGCACTCCGAGCAGTAGTTATTTGATAAGTATATTTGAAGGCATTCATCTTATACTACTGAAGATAACTAGAGGCTTAATATTGTGGTACTAAGTTTTTGGGTTGATTAATTGGAATATTTTTGAGGCCACTGATTCACCCCCCACCCCCTCTCAGTTATTACTAACATCCATGGCAAGTCGACTCACAAGTCCAGCCGAGTCCATGGCGAGTCCGGCGATCTTTTAAACTATGATCAAATGTACTTTTGAGTTATTTGACAGTTGAGTATAAATACTATAATTGCATACAAGGATAAGTTGTGTTACTTATAAACCATGTTCTAAACTGTGGCATAGCATCAGCATTTTCCAGATACTTCAAATTTTAGATGTCGCACATTGTTGACACTTGACAGCTTTGGAAGCGCTCAAGTTTCAATTAGTTCACACATTTCAGGCATTTTAGACAAGCATTTTGCAATTTTCATAGAATTCTCAGTAGGAAACAATATTTGGCCATCTCTGCATTGATAGATAGACAACAATACATCTCATGAATGCGGAAGACTTTATGCTGGCCAACTCTTCATGTTTGCTCATGACAAATGACAAGGCTATTTCCAGATCTGAGCTCAGCACAAATTCGGCAAGACTCATTTTCCAAATCAATGAGAACTCACCACTCAGACTGGGTGAAAGACTAGGCAAATTCAAAGATCATATAATATGTATAAATATAAATCAAAATGTAATTGGTACACAGACACTATTGCACATGAAAAGTACAACCAAATATTATCAATATTCTTTTGAGTTGATGAATATTACATTGTAGAATGGTTTTTAACTTTAATATAAAAGCCAAAAAATGAAACAACCAATCCTATATTTAGGAACAAGCTCCCAACAACCTAAAACCTATGTGAAACAATTTATTAACAATGTGGTAATGAGAGCTATAATGTCCCTACCAAGAAGTTTCAACAAACTTGTAAATCTCTCAACTTTTTTATCACAGGCATTCCATCAAACAGTTCATGGATAGTTGGATTTCTGTGTATTTCAACCAACATTATAACCAACAGGTTCACCAAATGCAACCAATGGTAACTCCATTTTGATCAATTGGAAAGATTAAAGTTAAACAGTCGTAACAATAATCATCAAAAATGACTAAACAGTCTGCTGACTGAACGTGATCTTTATATTAATGGCAAAAATTTAGAATTTACTCCCATAAAACTTAATTGAAACAAAGATTTCAGTATCTGACATTGACTGTAGTAATGGAGCTTCTGCTGAACTGAACTTAAAGCATTCTTACATGTCTAGATACAGCTGATATACTTTCAGCCATACTAAAGCTACTTGAAACAGCACATAAAACTCTATGATTTCTGCACTCTATATCCTTTTTTAATATGAGAATAAATTGTTGATAAGAAAAACATGAAATATTATTACCAGCTTCATGTAATCAGAAAAGCTACTGAATGCTGTTAAAATATATCCAAATGATAAAAGTAAACTCCACAATATCTGATATAGACTGTCTGAATTAGATCTATGGAACTGTTATGAAATATCCACACAGCTGGAAGAACTTTTTATGGCCTTGTGAATGCTGGGACTGTTATTCTTCTTCCTTGTCCTCTTAGACAGAAAATAAACCTGAATATTTCTGAGTATTGAGACCACTGCTGCAGAGTATTCCTTTTTATATCTTCCTTCAACCCACTGGAATTTGTCTGTACATATTGAAGCTTATGGAAAGAGATTCAGAAAACCTTATTAAGGGAAGCACCTCACTCCCAAAATCCTCACACCCGTGCTGCGCTTGTATAACCTGCTGCCTAGGGTTTGACCAGCTGGAATTTGAGTCGACCTGACTTTATCCCTTCAAAAATATCTTCTAAACATCCAACTCCAATCTCTCCTCATAAACCTTAGTACAGCTGCTTTAGGGTCTACCAAAAAGCTATGGCCAGATCATGGGATGGTACAGCCAGCAAGGTGAAATAAGTTTAAATCAAATCCCTTCTAAATTATCTCACACATACTATGCTTTGGTTCTTTGAAATGATTTGCAAAGAGATATATTTGATAACTCTCTGCTCTTAATACTTTTGGAAATGAAAAACCAACACAAATCTCCAGAAAACCATAACAAAATGCTGGAAAATCAAATAGCACAAACATTCAGTACATGAACTCTGGATAAATCCACTCTATCAGCTAGGTGAATTTTTGCTCATGAAACTGATGTCCAACAGGGTTTTCATCCTTCAGCTGAAGAATGAACCTGGTTCAATCTCCCAAATAAACAAGGGTTTCATAAATTGTTCAAAATGTTCTTTCTGTACTTCACACCCCTATTTTATAAGCACTTTTGGAAAAATAAAATAGTATAATTTGTGTCCCCTTATTTTCCTCCAAAGGTGTCCTTAGGCTCTTTTAAATAATTAAATGTAAGTTGTCTTTTAATTTTCACTTTTCGACAACTTAACATTTCACTATTTAATTTATGTCCACACATCAACCTGCAATTACAGAAAATATTAAAGTGATCCAACTATGAATTCTAAAAATGCCAAAATAGACTTAAGTTCTTAGAGTATTTAACTTAATTAAAATTGATGCTTTCCAAAAATAGTAAACTTCTCCAAGAAATGTGGAGTGCTCCCAAAATGTTGAAATTGTATCTAGGAAGTACCATTGGACTCATTTTGATCTCTTGAACTCACTACTACTGTCAGAATTCCTTTCTAATAAAGTTGATGCTCTCCAAAATACTCACAACTTTCCAAGAATGTTGGAATGGATCGAAAAAGGAACATTACAAGTCCCCCTTCACAAAATTGTTTGACTTCAAGCTATGCCAACTCAAACCTCCAACTCTTTCCGACTGAACCCCTCTGCAAGTACCAAAACCCCAAATCAATCTAGGAGGTTCGTGAATCCTCGTCTGACATGTTATGTTGCATCACGCCTACAAATAAAACCTCCTCCACTCTTCTTGCTAAACAAACACCAATATATTAGAAGAATTCAGTGAGCTCCCAGGAAAACTGCTTTTCTCCCATGTTTGCACTATGCCACACAGATATAATAAATTGGAAAGCTTGTGTGGTCGCTCATTTTTTTTCATTCCAAGAGTTTCTAAATAATGGTCATAATCATACAGCAACCTATTGTCCTGAGTTAGTTCCAAAGATAACCTATTCAAATCCACAACCATTCCTTTGCAAAATGATCCTCCTTAATGATGTTGAAGGTTGTTCCTTCCAAGTAAGCACATAAATCAGCATGAGTGCAAGCTGAAAACAATTTATGACAGCCATGAATCACCTGTTTTTTTCACCCAAATCAAAATTGTGTTGGCTGGATTTTCCATTCTCTTCAACTGATGACATTTACTGACATTCTCCTATAATTCCATGACCTCAAAGGGATTGATCTTGCTGCTGTTCAAGTCTAAAATCATCAACTCATAATCTGATTTTATCAAAATTAACAATCTAAAAATGGAATAGCACCTACAAAGATAAAATCCAGCCTCACCAAAAAATCAGTCCCTTACAATATGAAGTAGGCACCAACCCGTTGTGACCTTTTCACACCATCGCCCCATTGCAAATGGGGACCCCCTCTTTCCACACATAGTTGTAGGGTTTGGTGGTAGAAGTGTTGTCTCGGAGGTCAAAGAGTCGGGAGTGGTTAATGGTCAAGTCATTAAAATACCAAATGCAGACAAGGGTATCAAGGTTGGGACTCATTGGGGTCAAGTTACGAAAATTTGAGGGAAAATTCCTAAGTGTTGGGACATTTTAGCTATTCAATTGGTCCAAAATTAGTTGTAATTACTTGTTAATGGCATAAAGACTTCAAAATCCCTATGAAAATTGATTTTTCACTCTTAAAATGTGTAAAATCCTTATAAAAATTGGAAACTGAAATAGATTCAGATTTATCATCTTTTCTAATAAAACTTTCCATTTAAAATATGCACTTTGTCCCTATGAAAATAGAATTTCCAGTCCAAAATGGGCAAAGTCCCTATAAAAATAGAATTTCCACTCCAAAAACGAGCAAAGTCCCTATGAAAGGTGAATTTCCACTTGAAAAAATACAAAAGTCCCTGAAGGGGTCGAATTTCCACTCACAAGGGCCATTAACAAGTAAAAAACTAAGTGCTAAGTCCATTTGTCCCTATGGAGGTCGAATTTCCCCTCCTGGACATAAGAAACAATGCTATAATGCAAGTGTCCCTATGCATATTGATTTTCCACTGAGTCTATACTTAGAAAAAATTTGAAGAGTGGAAAGTCCTTGTGGACAAGGATTTTCCCTTTGTCCCTATGAAGGTAGTTTTTCCACTAGTTCAACACTTAGAATATTTTTGGGCCTGAAATAAGGAAAGTCCTTGAGGATAGGAATTTTCCACTTGACCTTGTCCTTCTGAAATTTCCACTTTGTCCTTGAACGACTATGTTTTCCACTTGAATAAGGACTTTAAATTGTCCTTGTACCCATGGAGTCTCCGCTGGTCCTTGTACATGTTGATTTTCCCCTTGCAGGATAATGTGAAGCAATGAGAAAGTAAAGTGTGGGGGTATAATTAGTCCTTGAACACATCGATTTTTCCCTTGGATTTTCACTAAAAACAATCAAAAATCAGTCCTTGTGCAGATCTATTTTCCAAATTTTGGAATCAAGGGAATGAATCAAATGAATGGACAAGGATACTAGCTGTCCCTATGAGCATCAAACCTCCCTTTTGGGGGATGAATATGGAAGATGAAGCAAATTTAGAGGATCTGAGTTGTCCTTGGACTGATCGAAATTCCCTTGGTGTGATAAGATGAGCAAATAGATGGATTTCAAGGGGACTATCCTATGTCCTTGCACTAATCAATTTTCCCTTGGAAGACATGGTCGAAGATATGAAATGAAATTCAGTGAAATTTAAGAGGAACGAGGTGAAATTCAATTTACACGAATCCCAAGACTTTAAAGAGGCAAAAACTTTTATCCCACATTGGCTGTGTGGGTGCAACTCAAAGCAAAAAACCTCTTTAAAAAGCCTACCAACAGCACTAATAAAATATGATGAGGTTGCCCAAGGTTTGAAGTCAAAAAGAACAAGGGAGAGCTGGGCGATTTGAAAAAGATGGTAGAAGGAAGTGAAAGAAGAGCCAGCAAGGAGCGATCAGATTTGTATAAGTCTGATATAAATATAACTACATCCATTACCAAGGCAGCCACCATTGAAGAGGAAAGTCTGAAGTATGAAGGTGCCATAGGGAATCATTGCAAGAGGGAATCAAGATTGATTGAACATTCAGCAGGATATAGGCGATCATAAGAGAAGTCTGCAGACCCTAGGATCCAAGGTTCCATTGAGGGCTGTGACTTGTAAAGTAAATCAGTGGTTCCCAAAAAGCAAGTAACAAAGGCATTTTGAGAGCAAAACCAGACTTATACCGAGGTCTGAGACAAGATCCAAGAGGCTGTAAGTACATGGGACTAGGGTCTGAATGCTTCTCAAAGGAAATTCAATTTTCATAAAAAATCAGATAAATTCTAAACGGCTTATCCCCACTCAAACTCATTGCAAGGTGCAAGAGGAATCATTTTCGTGCTTAGAAAACCTATTAGTTTGACAAAGACTTGCCCAGGTGAGTGTTGTTTGGGTTGTCTTCAGAAATCAGATATATGCCTTGTGATGGGAGGTTTGTTTTCAGGGTTTGTATTTTCAAAAAACCTTGCTTTCATGACCCCATGTTCTGATTTTCTAAGTCTACGAGGTCTCTGACTAATGTCTTCAGACTTATGTCCTCAGAATTCGTTGAAAAACTAGTCTGATCCTAAAGCATAATCTTCCTTATCAGACCTCAGGGTTAATCTTTTGATGGCATTTAGCAAGATTTATGGATTGATTTCTGAGTTTTCTAGGGGTGTTGCAGACTTGTCTCCAGAAAAATCAGAGTTTGAACATTAATGAGAAATCTGATCTTTGCTTTTGGGGTCTAAATGAGCCAATTTAGTCATGATTTTAATGTCCTAACCCCTAACAACCTGATTACACCTTGTTTGCAGACCTAGTCCTCAAACTTTGTCTTCAGACATGTGTCCTCAGAAAATTAATAAGATACACGACTTCAAGATTCTGATTTTTTCAAGTTTATAGCAGCATAGGATTACTATTATGCTCTTAAATTCAATTGTCTTCAGATTTGACTTCAGACAAGTCTTCAGACTTGGCTTTTTCAGACTTGTCCTCAGAATTGCAATCTCTTGTATTTGATAAAAAACTTCATTTGCAACCTTAATTGCTTGATTTTTGTAAGTTATAAGATCCAAATTAGTAGCAAAATCAAAAAGGTTAAAGGTATGAGGTTAGTTTCTCAATCAGATTTCTTTATAAGGTACTAACTTCTAGCTTCATATAGATCAAAGGGTGGAAGATAGGTTTAATCTCAAGGCCAAGGATAGCAATGAAGGAGGATTAACCCAAAGCAAGCAACTTCAAAGGAGGACAACACTTCAAGATGATGCAAGGAAGCGGACGAGGAAAGAAGAAGGATTAAACAATGCAATTACAACATGGATAATTCCTCAACAAGGCAAAAGAGGAACTTGATGTATTCAAGGAGACTTAGAGGATTCATGATCAAGCCTTCATGAAGGACAGACATGCGAACAAATTTGGATTAAGAAACAATGAATCCATGGACAAGTTCAAGGAACATGTTCAATGACGAGGAATTTGAAGACCATGAACACGACAAGTTCCATCAAAGAATTAATTAGCACAAGGAATGAAGGAGGATGCACGAGGACAAGAAGAAGCTGATGCAATATCAAAGATACATGGGTTAAGAAAATCAAGTGAAAGATCGAACTAGAGATGCAAAGAACAAAGGGTCTAGGACTTCTGCAATACAGGAACATGAACAAGGACATAGGGACAAGTTTGAAGTCAAGAGCAAGAAAAATTTTAAGGACAAGGATGGAACAATCAAGAAAATCTTGAGCAAATCATAAGGTCCCTATACAAGTCGATCTTCCACTCAAAGACTAAAGGTGTGCAAAACAGGGACTATGCTACAAGGACATTTATGTGTCCCTATGCAAGTCAACATTCCATCTGACTAAATGCTTGAAGAATAAGGACTATCTTATAGGGAAATCAACTTGTCCCTACTCACATCAATTTTCCATAAGGATCAACAAGATTCAATTCAAAGACAAGTTGTTAGGGGCTCCAATTTGTCCCTATTAGGGTCAATTGTCTCCTCAAGGAAACCCTGGGCATAAAAGGGATCAGGGCTAAATGATTTTGAGCCAAGGAGGTAGCGGATAAAGGTATCAAGGATGTCCCAAACATTGGGAGAGGACTTCACCATACAAGGACGATCAAATTATGCAAGGAGGAAAGGGTTACCAACGAGAAAGATTGTCATCATCAAACATCTAAGGACATGAAAATTTACAAGTCTATGATCAACATGGAGAAACTAATCAAGCCAAGGAAGTCAAGATAACAAGACCAAGTTCAGGGATGGCTTCAATGGGAAGGTTTCCTAAAGGAGGTGAAGTTGAAAGATGAAATTGAGACAAGAATTGAATAAACATGCTAAGGTAGCATCCACTCACCTTCACCCAATCAGATTACTCCAAGTGTACATGTGGAGTGCATTTTCAAGTGGATATGTATTTCAAATCAATCCAATTCTCCCATTGGCCCACGTGTTGGTGCCATGTTTTTATTGGTTATTTGTGGTTTCCCTAATCAGGGTTTGTCATGGATTAATCTGGGCCATTGATTTTAAATCAATCTTGGTCGTTCATTGTATTTGGGGCTCCTATATAAACCCCACTCCTCTCATTTGTAAAGGAGAGACTAGTGAAGATTATTGCAATAATATTGCTAAATTGTTCTTAATTCATTGTCGGTCTTCATGATGAATTGCTTGTAGCATTTTGGAGTATTGCATGGTTTCTACATTTCCTCACTTAGATTAGAATTTCATTTCATGTTTATTAGATGTAGTGTTTAGTTGAATGGAAGATATTTTGGATGCATCTTTGTTGAACTCGCTTAGACCAAACCACTAGTTGCTTGTTGATTGTAAGTTCGCCTTGCATGGTCAAATGGCATATTTAAGAGCTTTACTTTGATTATTGCTTGCACATTGATATGCATCGATGGATGGTAATAGTTTGAACATCTTACCTTTACCTTAGGAGATTGCACTTGCTTGGTTGATGCCGATGGCTAAACTAAGTCTGGTGGAGTCACAAAGATATTCATTATCTCTTGCATTCTAGGATTTGATTAGATTCTCTAAACCCTTTCTCTTTGTAATTTGTTTGGTTGGGAGAATTTGAAATAATTGATGTCCATTGAATGAATAGCATAAGTCCCTTTGTGATACCCAGCATATCACATCATTATAACTATGTGAAAGTCCACATTAAGAAGGAACCTTGGGGTTGTCACATTTGATCACACAATCCAAAGACATTGTTTAGTATATGAGCTTCCTTGTTCAAGAGAATATTTGATATTTGGTGTTTCATCCTGGAACATTAAGCATTTCATCTTGCATGTTGTAGTGACATAAAACTCACATCAACACAACCTACTAGAGACACCAATCCCCAATTGTATTTGCAAGAACCAACCCACTGGAGACACCAATCCCCTACACCAAAATTTGAGCACCAACTCAACAAGTGAGACACAAGTCCCATCGAAATACAAGACATAACAACTCAGGACCTTCAAACTGAATACATTGCTTGCTTTTGATCTTAACAATCTTCATAACCTCCTCATACATTGCATATGATCTCTTGATAAATCTGCACAGTGATTAGAATACAACTCACATTACATCACTCCAACTTCTCATCAATAATAACACATCCTAAATAATTACATTATTAGTCACACTAGGAATAAACCTAGATCCACTATATATATGAATTACAATGACAATTACATTCACATTAATAAGATTAATGCACCTAGAATAAACCTATATTAATATTAATGCACCTACAAGTCGGCCACAAGATTAACCCTTAACCAAACGTGTAATAGGCCACATACAAAAGCCCATACAATACTCCAAAAGAAGGGACATACTATGCTTACCCAAATTATACTTATCTAGTGCCAGCAATCATCCACACGCTATCTCCGATGAGCACACATTATAATCCTCTAGCGCATCAATTAGGAACCACAACCCAATCAACCAACTTGCACGATGAACATTCAATCACATCTATCTTTTGTCCGCAAATGATTAACTCCAAAAGCTCAAAAATATGATATGTGTAGCAATACACTACTTCCAATCCGCAGGTCATAGTTCTCAATTGTAGTGAAATGCGAAATGTAACAAGTTCCCAAAGCAAGCTCACTGTCTGAGTAACCTACCATAGACACTTCCAAATCACACTTTAGGATCAGCTCCGCCAATTGGAGTTGATGCAAGATGATGCTACAAACAAACTACAATTAATTTCACCAACATACCTTGCCACTACACTTCTGAAATGATATGATTGTGATTGTTGTGGAAATGATATGATTGTGATCGTTGTGGCTATACAATTACATGTGTATCTAATCCACACTCTTCCAAATATCTAACATCAATGATAGAATTGACCAGCACCTTTGACATCAATGACCTTTGTCCAACAATTTCCCCTTTTTCATTGATGGTAAACCATCAAACAAAATGATCCCCCTAAGAATAACATTCTTGAACAAGCCCTGTCATTAACATTTTGGCTTTCTTTCTCCCCCTTTAACATTAATGTTAAAGGGACACTTGAAACCTTCTTTTGAATCATTCTCTCACCCTGTCCAAAAAGAATATGCACTTGATGGATTCTAAAAAATCTTCACAAGATCATCAAGCCTACTTATGGCAGGGAGTCAACACTCCTCTTGAGTCTATGCTCACTTTTGAACATCATATAGGAGAGAGCTCTATCTCACCTTCTATCTAAAGAATTCAAATGTGTTATCATACTCTTCCCGTTTGTTTCAAGGCCATCTTTCACCTCTTTTACCTAGTAGGCATTCAATTTCCTTGGCCTCAACAGGGTCACCACCTTCATTGTTACAACCATCTACTACTGTCTTACCAGAAACTTTTTCTATGGCATCACTTTCTTCAATGTTGAGTGTAACATTGTAGTCTTTATCTCCAGATTCATTCCTCGCCTCAATTTCAACAAGAAAACAAATATAAGGAGATAATGACCTTCGGGTTTTGTTCTTTCTTTCTTTCTTTCTGTCTGTCTTTCTTTCTTTTCTTAGCTTTCCTGTGTTTATTCTTCTAATCAATAGAGGTGTTTTCCTTCTTATCATGTTTAGATGCATTCATTCAATTGCTTCTACAATGGCTTGCAATGTATCCAAAGTTGTTACATTTATAACATACAATATTAAAAATGAACAAAGGGACAACCCTATTTCTGCTCATAACATTATTGCTTCTTGGGGGAAATCTCCTACAATCTACTGCCTTGAGACCATAATGGTTGCAATTAAAACAGTAACCAAAGAAGAATGATTAAATCTTCTGTTGTGCACAAATCCTCTTGGATTTTGTCTTCTGGATTTATTTCCCTATCTATGAACATAAATGAATCCTCCATCCTCCTTGTATTCTCTAGTCACTGTGTTGATCTGATCCTAAACTTCTAGAACCATGCTCATTTGGATCTTTTGCATCTTTCTTTACTAGGATCTCAATAGCCTTATCTTTTTTTATTGGGATCTTAGTAGCCTTACTAAAAGGATTTTCATTGAAACCAATACTAGTCTTGATGTGTGGCGCCCTTTGACTACATATAATCTCTTCCAAAATCTCAATTTTCTTCCCAACCTTAAAATTTTGTGCTCAACTAATTGTTTTCTTTATTTATGTCATCTCTCAAGGATATCGCTTTTCCCTCTAGTCTTCCACAGTCCTCCTTGGTCTCCAACCTTTCTATTACAACATCATTTTGCCCTTGTGCTTCTTCCAATGCACTTCAATTCTATGATCTGCAATTCCAATTTTTCTTTGATTTTGAAATTTGTAGTCCTTGTTTCACTATCCTTTTCTTCATATTATTGATTTCATTGTAAGCACAGTGAAGCTCTTCAAAATCCATCTCAACATCTTTTGCATTTCCAAAGCACATATTTACCACATCTTTTCTTAGGGTCTTCATCGCCATAAGTACGATCTTTTTTTTTCACTTTTGGAATTGTCCTCTTCACACTCTTCAAATGAATATCCTTCTTCCTCAGCATACAAACTAGTCTTCTTCTTATTGCCAGTCTTAGTTTGCATTTTCACCCAATATGACCAATCTTGCAAAATTGAACCATTTGAATAGTAACTTACCTTAATACCTACTGAAACTATTTTCAATTTCCTCACAAAGTTTGCTTCTTCTCGATCTCAATCTTCACAAAGGTCTAAACCTTCTTTTTCCATAGATGCCTTGAGGGTTGCCTCCTTTATAAATTATGCAGTGTTACACCGGTACGGGGGTACGGGGGGACGGGGGGACGGGGGGACGCCGGGACGAGTTTCGGGTACGCGAAAAAAAAGGGCCTCAATTTGGGTACGGCGGGGGTACGGCGGCGGGGGGACGAGGGGGGGGGAGGGGCCAGGGGTGCTGCAGAG
>MU223540.1:310694-323266 GCA_018584345.1 Thuja plicata
CCTTTTAGGGTTCCATAAGAACCAATTAAAAAACCAAATTTTATTTAAAAACTTAAAAAAAATACACTTTTTTATGTCTGCTGCCGGCCGCACCCCGTCAAGTACCGAAGTACCCAAGTACTGGTACCGAAGTACCCAAGTACTGGTACTGGTACTGGTACCGAAGTACCCAAGTACCGGACGGGTGCGGCGGGGGTGCGGCGAAACTTGGGCGGCGGTGGGGGTACTCCGGTACGCGGAGTACCCATCCCGGGGACGTCCCGGTACCCGGTACTCCGGGGTTTTGGGCCGGGTACGCGTCCCCGGGTTTCACTGAAATTATGTCATTCATAGTTTTGTAATTCATCCCTCGTCAAACTATTCAAATCTTTAGCTTCTTCTATTGCAGAGAGTTCTGGATCAAACTTAGAGAGAAGGGATCTGAGTACCTTTTTAACAATTATTGAATCTTTCACATCTTCAACAAGTCCCCTAATAGCATTAACAATATCATCAATCTGGAGTAAATAAGTGGTAATTATTTAGCCCACGCTATGTATGAAGCTTTGCCTCCACTTTATCATCACCTTCATCGATATTGTAAAGTTTGTCCCAAAGTTCTTTTGCAGTTTTGGAATGCATTATTTTAACAAACTCAGAACTAGCTAGACCACATAATATAGCATTCCTTGCCTTCGCACTAGTTTCACATGCTCATATCCTAGCTTGATCTCTTGGAGGAGTACCATGAATCTCATAACCATCTGCAACAGATTGCCAAACATTGAACCCTAGCACTATCATATATGCTTCCATCCTTACTCTCCAGAAAACATACTTAGATCCATCAAACAATGGTGTCTTGTTTGAAGACAAACATTCTTGAGCAACTGAGTGTGCCAACTCAATTTCAACTTAAGCTATTAAGCTTCTTCCAAGGAACTTGGCCCTGATACCAATTGAAGGACATACAATATACTGAGAGAGCAAGGGGTGTGAATCGGTATATCTCAATTAAACATTAATTGTTATTAATAACTTCTCCAAGCACGAATATGAAGACAATAAAGCAGCAATTACTAATCTCCTTAATGAGATAGCAATTAAACAACACTTAAAACACACATCCACACAAATAACACCAGATATACATGCGAACCCGGGATGGGAAAAACCACTCGGCCCCTCGCACCAATTGAAGGGCATACAATATACTAAGAGAGCAAGGGGTATGAATTGATGTATCTCAATTTCAACTCAATTAAACATTAATTGTTATTAATAAATTCTCCAAGCACAAATATTAAGATATTAAAGCAGCAATTACTAATCTCCTTAATGAGATAGCAATTAAACAACACTTAAAACACACATCCACACAAATAACACCAGATATACATGCGAACTTGGGATGGGAAAAACCACGGTGAGAATAGTTGCTTGGATCTACTGCGCAAATCCAAACTCACAAAATAATCAGTCACTTACAAAATGAAGTAGGCACCAACCTACCGAGGACACCAATACCAAATTGTATTTGAAGGCACCAAGCCCCTACACCCAGATCTGAGCACCAACTCAGCAGGTGAGACACCAGTCCACAAGAATAAAAGAAATATAACTCTGGACCTTCTATCTGAACACTCTTCAAAACCTCCTCATCTAGTGCATATGATCTTCTCATAAATCCCCACAATGATTAGAATCCACAACTCCAACTTCTCATCAATCATAACACATACAGAATAATGGCATTTACACTCACACTAGGAATGAATCTAGACACACTATATATATGAAGTATACGATCAATTGCATTCACATCTCTGTCGAGAATAAGATTAATGCATCGACAAGTCGGCCACAAGATTAAATCTTAACTAAATGTGTAATAGGCCAAGTTCAAAAGCCCATACGTTACTCTAGAAGAAGTGACACTATGCGTTATGCAATGTAGACTTATATGGTCCCAACGGCCATCCATCTGAAACAACAACCTAGTCAATGAACTTGCAAAGTGAACCTTTTGTCACCTCTATATATCAGTCTACAAATGACTAACTCTGAAAACCATAGAATATGATGCATGTGTAGACATACACTCCTTCCAATCTGCAGGTCATAGCTCTCAATTGTGATGAAATGCAGAACATAACAAATTTTCAGAGCAAGCACATTGTTTGAGTAACTTACCATAGACAAATTCTAGATCACACTTTCGGATCAGCTCCGCCAACTAGAATAAATGCAAGATAATACTACAAACAAACTGCAATTGATTTCAGCAACATACCTTGCCACTGTACTTCCAAAATGATGATTGTGATAGTTTTGGCTATACAATTATATGCAAATCTGATAAACAATCTTCCAGATATCTAACATCAATGATAAAACTGACCAACACCTTTAACATCAATGACAAGCTTTGTCCAACAATTTCCCCCTTTGTCATTGATGGCAAACCATCAAACAAAATGCCCCCTAAGAATACAATTCTTGAACAAGCTCTGTTATTAGCATTTTGGCTTTCTTTCTCCCTCTTTGACATCAATGCCAAAGGGACATTTGAACCCTTCCTCTAAAACATCTCTCTCTCTCTCTCTCTCTCATCTTCTGTCTAAAGAACTCAAATCTGTTATCATACTCTTCCTTTTTATATCAAGGTCAGCTTTCATCTCTTTTGCCTAGTAGGCGCTCAATTTCCTTGGCCTCAACGAGGTCATCACCTTCAGTACTGCAAACATCGGTTATTGTCTTACCGGAAACTTCTTCTATGGCATCACTTTCATCAATGCTAAGTGTATCATTCTAGTCTCTATCTCCGGATTCATTAATCATCTTAGTTTCGGCATGAAATACAGTATAAGGAGATATTGACCTTTTTGGGTTCTATTCTTTCATTCTTTGGTTTAATTTCTTGGGTTTATTCTTCTAATTAATAGAGGTATTTTCCTTCTTATCGTGTTTAGATGTATTCACTCAATTGCTTCTAAAATGTCTTGGAATGTGTCCAAAGTTGCACTTATAACATACAATATTAAAATCAACCAAAGGGGCAAACCTATTTTTGCTTCTTGGGGGAAATCTTCTACAATTTATTGCATTGAAATTTGAGACCATAATGGTTGCAATTAAAATAGTAACCAGAGAACAATGATTAAATCTTGTGTTGTGCACAAATACTCTTGAATTTTGTCTTCCGGATTTATTTCCCTGTCTGCGAGCATGGATGAACCCTTCATCCTCCTTGTAGTCTCTAGTCACTTTGTGTTGATCTAATCCTGAACTTCCAAAACCATGCTAATCCAGATCTTCTACATCTTCCTTAACTAGGATCTCATTAGCCTTTTTCTTCACTGGGATCTCAGAAGCCTTACTCAAAGGATTTTCATTGAAATCAATAATGGTCTTGACATGCGACAGTCTTTGACTAGATATACTCTTGAATTTTGTCTTCCGGATTTATTTCCCTGTCTGCGAGCATGGATGAACCCTTCATCCTCCTTGTACTCTAGTCACTTTGTGTTGATCTAATCCTGAACTTCCGAAACCATGCTAATCCAGATCTTCTACATCTTCCTTAACTAGGATCTCATTAGCCTTTTTCTTCACTGGGATCTCAGAAGCCTTACTGAAAGGATTTTCATTGAAATCAATAACGGTCTTGACATGCGACAGCCTTTGACTAGATATAATCTCTTCTAAAATCTGAGTACTCTTTCCAAACATTAAAATATTTGCTCAACTGCTTTATTTTTGTATGTCCTTTCTCAAGAATACCACTTCTCCCTCTAGTCTTTCATAATACTCTTTGGTCCTCAAACTTTCTATGACATCATTTTTCCTTTTTGCTTCTTCCACTTGCACTTTCAACTCTATGATCTGCATTTCTGATTTTTCTTTGATTTTGAAATCTGTAGTCCTTGTTTCACTATCCTTTTCTTCATATTCTAGAATGGCGAACCCATTGGTATATTTTTAAGGTGAAAATTGTTTCCCTATCTAAAGAGTAAGTATTTATATTTCATTATCTTGCTCCATTGGGACTCAAGGTGTGCATAAATTCTCCAAACACCTTTGCTGCCAGAGGTTTATTTTGCAATTCTAGATACATGTGCCCGACCCCCCAATGTCTTTGGGAGTAAAAACTGTCCCGAGACAATAACAGAATCTTTTCTTTTCTTTTCACATTATCTAACCATAAAAAAGATCTTAGAATGGTTTGCAGATCTGCAGAATCTGTTTCGGGCATACTGAATAATGTCATCAAATAGGTGGGGATTGCACTTAAATCTTATATTATAGTGATTTTGCCTGGAAGAGTTAGCCACTTGCTTTTTCAAGATGTAATCTTGTTAGTGATTGCAGTAGTGATACCATCGTAAAAGTCCTTTTTTACTTTGCCCACAAAGAATGGGATACCAAGGTATTAGCAAGGAAGAGCTATAGAAGGAAAGTCCTAAAAGTTTGTAATTCTTTGTTGGACAAGATTTTGTACATTTAAAAAGCAAAAAAAATTATTGTCTTTATTAATAGCCTGCCTCGAGGACTTTAGATATGTGGACACTATTTTTTTGATAGCAATTGTTGCCTCCAAGGTACCTCTTTCAAAGAGAATGATGTCATCAGCAAACAGGCAGTGAGAGAAGGAGTATAGGACAACAGAAAGAGAAATCTCCAACCAAAGATTCATGGAGTTTGTTTCTTTAATTGCCCTACTAAGTCCTTCAGCCATTAACATGAAGAGGAAGGGGGAAGAAGGTTCCCCTTGTCGAACTCCCTAAGAGGATGAGAAGAAGCCACATGGAGAGCCATTAATTCAAACAGAGAGTTCAACACTAGAGATGTGGGAAAGGATCCATTTGCTCCACCTATTGCAAACACCAAATCTTTTGAGAATGCTCATCAAAAAATTCATTTAATTTATCATATGCTTTTTGCAAGTCAATTTCTCAGTATCATTGCAACAATTTTCTCTATGCTAATAGAATGGAGAACCTCATGTGCACCTATTGCCCCATCTAATACCTCCACTCCTGAGACAAAATCCCCCTATTCTTTAGAGATAATAGAAGGTATCAATTTAGCTAATCTTGGAGAATAACCCGTGTAAAAATCTTATAGACAATGTTGCAAAGAGCAATTGGACGGAAATCCGCAATGATACAAGGGTCCACCTTCTTTGGAGTGCTGGCTATGTGGGCAGTGTTGAATTTTGAGGATAAACCTATTTCTTCTAGCTTCTTCTAGGGTTAGTTGAACGTCCCAACCCACAAAGTCCCATCATTTTTGTAAAAAATGCATTGTAAAACCCATCTAGCCCGAGAGTTTTATCTACTGGCATTGAAAAAAACATCAATTTGATGTCCTCTAAAGTGAACTTTGCCATTTACATTTTTGTTCTGATCTGATTTGACTAATTCCAGGATGCTATGCAAAATAGGAGAGGAGGAACAATCATGATGAGGTTGAGGGGAAGAAAGGAGATTTATAAAGAAATCAGCATTTCCTGGGGACATGTTTCCACCAAAAATCCATGCGTTTAGGGAACGAGAACAGTTTCGGAGACGTGGGAACAGCCGAAAATGTTTCCAAGCCATCTCATGACATGCCAAAAAACAGAAATGGTTTCAGAAACATGGAAACAATCAACAAGTGTTTCACAAACATTTGATCGACCCCGGTACGACCGGGGACATCTAAGACGTCCCTCGGTCCTCCCAAGGACAAACATCCATCCCCAATGGCAACAACCAAAAAGTGACACCCAAACTTGGTTTTCTTTGCATTTTTTTCCAATGGTGGCCCCACACTTCTATACAACCCTAAAATGACTAAATAAACACTTGGAAGCTCATTCTGTCATTCATTCATCTTCATTTTGAAGAGAGCAAGAAAGGAGCAAGAACTTAGAAGCAGCGGGATTTGAAGAAGAGAAGAAAAGGAGGTAACAACAAGGCTTCAAGGAGCATTTGGAGGAGTTAGAGAATTGAAGGTGAGTCCATTCTGTCATATTTGGTTGTGTTTTACTATTTTTTTCATAGTTTAAAGAAAAAAAGTCCATTAAATGTCTTTTTTTTGTTTTTTCCCTTATATTCCAGTATTTTGAGCTTGCATTACACACATTAAACATGAGCAGCAGCAAAGGTAGTGATAATATTGATGAAGAAAGGCAAGGAGAAGTGTTGATGGGTGTTTTATGAGCCCACCAACCTAGAATAAAATACCAAAGTATCTTATCCTCTCTTGAGCAAAATCATGTGTATGCTAAGATTGCAAAAGATCATACAATTGACTCCAAGGTTCTTTAATGTCAATTCTTGACTGTGGATAAGCTCAATAGTTGATCTTATATACTGGTATCATGAGGGGCTTGCGTTATTATTCTCAAGATGATTCAGACAATACTGGTTTACGGGAGCTTTTAGATGATATGGCAATGAAAGTACTTCTTTGGGGGTTTTTCACGATGTATGCAGAAAGTAAATGAGATAGGGTTCAAGAATTCTACTCTAATCCTATGAATTTGAAACATGAGTACTGCTACGATGAAATCTACCAAAATTTGCTTTGCCAATTTCAACTACACAAAGTTGGTGCAATCTTCAAGGGTTATGCAAAGAATTTTCATATCCCAATGAACACCATCATAATGAACAATGTGCATCAAAGATAGATGTAAAGAATCCACAAAGGGCTTAGAACCAACCTTACATTGTGCTTAAGAATCACCTAAGAACAAAAGGTATGAACAAGACAATTCCACCATAACAGTATTATCAATCACATTAATCTAAGTATTTGAAACAAATCTACTCTAAATGAGGGAACAATGAAACCATGCAAGCACCAAAACATTTCAAGTAATCACCATGAAACTAACAATGAAAACTTTATTATCTTGGTAGCTCTTAGCAACAATCTCAAAATTCACTCTCTTACAAATGAGAAGTGAGCCCTTTATATAGATCTCATATTACAATGGGTGGCCAGGATTGAAACAAAATAAACAGCCCAACTTTTGCCACCTCAGACCTAATTACGGTTAGGGCAAGAAGAGAGGATCTACAATATATGAGGAAGTCCACTTAGACCAATAGAAATACACACACCCAGTAAGGTAGGTTAATAAATGCCCACTATGTAAGTCCACTTAGCAGGAGACTAGGGTGAAATGAATGCCCACTATGCATTAAATGCCATGTTTGCCCAGAATAGAATATTCTTGATTCCCTTCCTTAAATGCAACAAATTTTGACTTGGAGACCCTTGATTAGCTGGTGGAGATGATCGAGCGCCATATCAGCATTAGGTATTTTCTAACTGCATCATTTTGTAACCAAGATCCCAACTTTGATTAACTCTTCTGAAAATATCTTTCCTTGAACATTTTTGTCCTTCCATACACTTGCTTGTGAATTCACCTTCTTGAAATGGATTAGACTTTCTTGACTTTGGACCTTAGATTTCCAAGGAAGTTCAAGATATTACATCCTTCCTTTTACAATTGTACTTGAACTTTGATCTTTGAGGTCTTGAACCTTGAATGCCTTGAACTGGATTGCTTGAAACTTGGATGTCTTCAACACTGGAATTGAAATTCGGGGACTAGAATGTCTTCCTTGAACATCTGGAATTGGAATTCTTCCTCCTGCAAAATAAAATAATTGACATAAGAATCATGCAAGGAATTCAAAAATACAACACATAAAAACTCTTCCGTATTTCTCTCTAAAAATCCTCTCTTTTCAACACTCACACCTCTTTCTTGAATTCTCAAATTTGCTTCAAAATTACTTCTCTTTGGAATTTCTCTCTGATCATTCTCTTTGCAAATTCACCTTTTTTTTAAAAGCTCGGACCTTCTCTCTCCAAAAACTCTCTCTCTAAAATCCACACCTCTCTTGAGAAACTTATCCTCTTCAAAAATTTCACACCTTCGATTTTTTTCCAAAAATTCCATTCCAAGCATTTAGCTTCATCTTTATTCTTCCCTCATGGGTACATCTTTGAAGAGGGTGAAATTTTAATATTTTGGCAATTTAAATATTTCCAACATTTGCAATTAAATGTCAATTTAGGGATAGTCCAAAGTTTAATTAAATTTCACCAATTCGATGTTTCTCTGCCTTATACCTTCCACACTTGACCAATTTCAAATCAATCTTTGCAATTTAAAATCTTCGATTTTCCACACTTGGCCCAATTTTAAATTATTCTTTGTAGTTTCTCCGATGGGCTTTGATCGATCATAGGAGTGAATTTCAACACTTAGAAAATTTCCACCCTGAGACACTTGGGAGGAATTTATCATTTTGAAACAAATTTAAATCACACCCCCATCCTCTCTTACATGGGTGTGACTTAGACATATGGTGCTAAATTAAATTTTTCAATATCCAACCACTTTCGCAAAATTGAACTTTAGAGTTTGTTAGGTGCACATTTCCCAGTCATATTTTAAAAACCTTTTACAATACTAATCATGGGTGCACATCATATATAGTTGAGGATTTTGATAATTTATCAAAATTTTAATTGCACCTTCCAATTGCATCCACGGGCGTTAACTAGGCATAGAGAAAGATTTTAATATTTGCCAAAAAAGTTAATATTTCTCTGTGACTTTACAAGGAGCCTTAATATTTCTAACCAACTCCTTTCCCATGGATAATTGGACTTTATAAACCTTTGGAAAATTTCTTGTGCATAGTAAAATAGCACTATTGAGCGCATACTCGTAAGTGTGGAGGATTTTATCTTTTGAATCAAATTCCCTTGCCATGTATAATCTGCGCTCATGGGCGCATTTTGAGGTGAGTGACAAATTTTCGAGTTTTGATCATTTTCCTTGACCATGGTGGATTTGCGCCCAACGCGCGTATGAGACCTTTTGATGGACATTTCATTTCATGAAGATTTCCTTGCAAAGTGTGAATCAGCACTTATGAGTGCAGATGATATAGAATGAAGGAGATTACATTTTGAAACATTTCCTTTGCCACATGAATTTTGTGCTCATGGGCGCACAGGAGGACTTGTGATGGGTTTCAAACCTTTTGAACAATTTCCCATGCATAGAAAAACGACGTTCTTGAGCGCATAGTTGGCATGAGGGAAGATTTTGTATTTTGGGCGCAGTTCATTGTCTTCGTCGAACCAGCGCTTGGAAGATCATATGCAACTTGGTGCCATTCCTAGGGCATGTCTGAGGCTCGTCAATGGATTTCAAAACGAATTTTCAAGCATATGTAATTGTGCATTTTCAAATTCTTCCATCGCTTTTGCCTTTTTTGATCAACTCTGTAACTCCTTCCTTGGGTGCATATGGAGGCCGAGAAAGAATTTTCAACGCTTTGAACAAACTTCAACCATTCCCCCATCTTAAACCTGGGCGCTATCTGGAGGTTGAGAAGGAATTTTCCATATTAGTTAACCAACTTGTACTCATCCCCACTCCTTGGCACTTGGGCATAATCAAGCACTTAGAAGAATTTCCACCCCTTTACTCTTTCCTTGGCTTGTTGATGTTTGTGCTTATGGACGCATAGGGCACTTAGACAAGGATTTTTCTAACCATTTCACAAATTCCTTGGCTCATAGGGATTTGTGCTTGTAATGTCCCCTTTTTATCTATTCAGGAACACTAAGAATCCTATTCCACAGCTCTTCTCTTACTATGACAAATAGATGTTTATAAAACAAGTAATGGAAGATAATCAATGAAATCAAATCACTATAATAATAGATAATTCAATCAGAATCTTGTATTACACAATGTCTAATTATAATGTTGCTATGTGTTTGCCTCTCAAGGTAGACTTAGTTACTTGCAGAACTGGATGCACACAACATGACAGTAATAAAGCAAAGGATAATTCTCTTATTCATTCATTCAAGTGATTACAATATGATATCTTCCGTGCATAATATGATCTCTTACCCGAAGGTAGTACAAGGATATAAAGGACCGAAGGGACGCGACGGTTGGTAACCGTGCGCCAACTCCCTAACCTACGGTCACTAACTAATTCCCAACCAACAACATTAATTACATAATACCTAACAACATCATCCCCCCCAAAAAGACAAGTCGTCTCCGACGACTTAACAACAAAATGGAATAATGTTGAGTACAAAACATGAAAGAAATCTGCTAAGAAGAAGTAGAAGAGGGCATCCCTGGAATTGTTGGCTGGGACGCAGGAGGGGCCAATTTACGTCGCAACTAGTACCCCTGTTGGGTACGGATATCCAAATCCGCCTGAATCTGAGAGTTGGTCTCTACTGCCTCCTTGAGCATGAGTGTAACCTCTTGTAGCTCTGTCTCCATCTGACGGCATGCCTCCTTGGCCTGACTGCATGCCTCTGTGGCCTCGACCAACTGGGCCTCAACTATGCCCTTCCCAGCGGCGGCGGCCTCAATCTATGCCAAAAGCGTTGCCCGCTCGGTCTGCTGAGTGGCGAGTTGGGTAGCCATCTCCTCCCGAGATCTCTCTGCGGCCACCCTAGCCTCTTCCGCACGTCGTGTCTCCAACACCACCTGTCGGCCCCTAGCCACCACAGCTGTCAGAGAGTCCAAATAGGACTCCAAATCCACATCCACCAAATCATCTGTCAGCTCTGCATCTGGCTGAACCGTGGCCTCACCTGCATCTAGCTAAACCGTGGCCTTACCCTGAGTGTCGCCATCCTTCTCTGTCAACACATGGGTACTCTGTTCACCTCCTGTACACTCCAACTCCCCTCCCGCAACATGTATGTCCTCGCACACCGGGGACTAAATGGAAGGTCCCCGTGTCATCGGTGCAAGGAACCGCTGTACTAGGTAGGCGCTCGCTCGACCCATACTGGAAGACGCCCCTGCCTCAATACTCCTACCCGCACCGTTAACTCCGGAGTCCACTAAAAGAGAGGCATCGAAGGTAACTACGGCCTCCAACCCGATCACCTCCATTCGCACCTGCTCTAACTCCTCTCTACCCTTCTTGAGGGTCTTGTCTACAGGGATATGCGGTATGCTCTCGCCAGCCACTGTCTCCGGTTTAGGAGGTGCAACCGCTATGGAAACTCTCTCCGACATAACGACGGGTGGAGTCAACTCAATGGGAGCCCGAACCTGGCCAAACGCCAGGATAGCTGTCGTGACCAAGGCAAAATGCACTCCACTAGAGAGCACCGGCCGTGGGAATAGTAGTAGGGTGGCTAAAATCACCTCCACCTCGTCATCATCCTCTCCCTCCAAAGCACTCTCCTCGGATGTCTCCTGTCGACCACTGTCCGTGTCCTCGTGTTCCCCACTCACATCCAACCCCTGTCGAACTCGTTTCGAGCCAGCAACCACCTTCTGTCCGCTCGATGTGTCTAAATGGCGCCATCTCATGATGGTAGGCTTGCCTGGAGCCAAAAGGCCCACATTCACCTCCTGCGCCAGTATGTCCGCGGGAATCTGTCTAACGACCGCGTCCAATAGCAACCCGATCGCATAGTGTGGCATATAGAAGGTACAGTATTGGAGCGTCATGAAGGCATACATCCGCTCAGCGAGTACTGCCCCCCAATCGGACATCCGACCGCCGGGTAAATGGTTCATGAGAGTGACCTGCTGGAAGGATATGTCAGATGCACAGCTTGACCCTATAAGGCGACTCTTGACCACGTCCATTAGACACCTCCAGTGTCCCTCTTTGATGAAGGTCTTCTTGATTCCCCGATTGTGCGTGGACTTCCGAAGAGTCCCTTTCTGCAGCCGTGAGATCATCTCTACAAACCAACCTTGTGTAAAAGTCTTTATTTTCCAAAGCCATTTTATGTGGCTTCATCTCTACCCTAACTAAGTTTACCCCGGCAACGGCGCCAAATGTTTGCCTCTCAGGGTAAACTTAGTTACTTGCAGAACTGAATACACACAACATGACAGTAATAAAGCAAAGGATAATTCTCTTATTTATTCATTCAAGTGATTACAATATGATATATTCCGTGCATAACATGATCTCTTACCCAAAGGTAGTACAAGGATATAAAGGACCAAAGGGACGCGACAGTTGGTAACCGTGTGCCAATTCCCTAACCTCCGGTCGCTAACTAATTCCCAACCAACAACATTAATTACATAATACCCGACAACACTATGTAATATAATTGAACACAATCTTATGTTGTATCTGACATAACAATATTAATAAGCAATGCTGAAAGTTGTGTGTACAGGTAATTATTGCAAAGTCTCAAGGTAAATCCCTACAATCTCTCGGTAAGAGACTTGATTACTCACAAGACTAAAGTTGTTGTGTCTGATGTATTCTTTAATAGTATGCAATTATTGACTTCACCATATAACTGTTGTTTCTAAATGTTGTTTTTTATCCGTGCAATAAATGATGTAATGTTGTTTCTGATATTACAATATATCCTTGCAATTTAGTGTCACCTCTGATTGGGCAATTTATGCTTGCAACTTTTGCGAAGTCCTTCACACATCGCCCCAATTCTTGGGGACCCCCTAATTTTGAAGTTGGACTTGAGGGTGTTTGTGGCAAATTGATGGAATCCAGCGTTGAAGAAGTTAGAAATTTCAAGGGAAATGA
>MU223540.1:350249-366061 GCA_018584345.1 Thuja plicata
TTGGAGTGTTTCCTCACGTCCTTTGTGAGTATATGCTTTTCAAGAGAGGGTTGAGTGTTTGGTACCCTGTATCAAGCGTTTAGTCCTATATGTTATGTAGTGGTACAAAACTCACATCAACAGGTAGGAAACTCAGAGAACCAAGGAGATAGTACTCCACTTATGACAAGGAGATGCTAGCTATCATGCACATGCTAGCCAAGCTCAAACATTATCTAGTGGGTAAAAAATTTGTTGTCAAGACTGATCACAATAGTCTTAAGTATTTCCTGAAGCAGAAGGATTGCAATGAATAGAAATAAGATCTAGGTGTATGACTTTGATGTGGAGTATATTAAAGCAAAAAAGAATATTGTTGTTGATACTCTTTCTAGGAAACATACCCCCTGCTCCCTTGCTGAGATTTCAGCTGATTGGAAATCTCAGTTGTTAACCGAATATACCAAAAACACTTTTGCATGTGAATTGATTGATGGACAAGTATAGGATGACAAGTATTCTGTTGTTGATGATGTTATTTATAATAAGAACAGAATTTATCTTGTACCAGGATCTAAGTTGAAGGTCAACATTGTGGGGGCGATGCATGATACCCCTCTAGTAGGACAATCAGATTTCTTCAAAACATGTCATCTAATACGAGAGAGATTCTCTTGGAAGGGTTTGAAAGATGATGTATTACAGCATGTCAAAGAGTGTTTGACTTGTCAGCAGAAGAATTCAAAACATACCTTTCCTGCAGGCCTACTTCAGCCCTTGCCTATACCTGAACAAAAATGGGGAGGAATATACATGGCCTTCATTACAAGACTTCCACAAGTATAGGGAAGATATTGCATATTTGTAGTTGTGGACAGATTAACAAAGTATGCACATTTCTTCGTCATTCCTATAGATTATTGAGCACTTCAGGTTGTAAATTTATTTTTCAGAGAGGTGTTCAGGTTGCATGAACTTCCTAAGACCGTAGTTAGTGACCGGGACAGCTGATTTTTCAGTATATTTTGGTAGGAGTTGTTCTGATTGGTAGCTACAGGATTAATACCAAGCACCATCTATCATCCTCAAACTGATCGTCAGATAGAGACAGTAAATCAATGGGTCGAGGGTTATCTTTGTAATTACGTTTCAAGACAGCAGTGTGCTTGGATTCAATGGCTTCACTTGGGTGAGTATTGTTACAATACCACCTTTCATATGTCAATTGCCATGTCTCCATTCAGAGCCTTATATGGATTAGGCCAGCATATTGCTTCATCTCCTCAGATGCCACCTATTGATGAGGAAGGGAATTTGGTTTTGGTCTCTGAGAGCATTATAGATTTGTGGGAGAGAAGGCAAGGACTGTAATGTCCCCTTTCTAGAATAAGATTTCATAATAAATAATAAAAATAAAATTGATGAATCAATAGATAATAATAATAAATTATGATATAATTTATTATTAAATTAAATATTAAAATAATAATGTAAGAATATAATATATTAATCGATACATTATAATATAACATTTGAATATAGTAATATAATAAATGAATAATATAATCAACATTTAATATTAATAATATAATGTGAATATAATAATCAATAATTAATATTATAATATTATAAAGATATAATAATCAATAATTAAATACCATTATATGAATAAAGATATTAATATTATATCATATCAACGTAGATATCCTATATTGCTCAATGTTGATTAATTAACACAGGCTACGAACAACCATTTAAGTGCCACCTAAATGGTGAGTAAGTAATAGCCTCCAATAGATAACAATGCATCAAAGATTACCGTGTATAACTCCAAGACACGGAAACGCCATTAAGGCAAATAAAATTAATACCAATATTGATGAAACGGGACTGATGATGAAAAGCAATTGATTAGGGAAAATAATTACGACATAGTCCAAAGTACTAAATTAAACAATGTTAATGTTATTGAGGAGCCCAATTGTGGCTTACAAAGATGCTTGGTATCAATAAGTCTCGACCACAATTTTACACTAGATAATAAGCCATTTGTTACCATAAAGAAATGAGAACCAATCATTAAATTGAGCAATGACTATTAGTCATGATAAAATATAATTCATAATCAGGAGAAGATAGCATGTGTGTATGAAACGTATTTTTGAGATGGTGTGAACTACTCAGGAAGGAAAGAGACGCGTCTCTCCAAGTGTAGCCCTTCCCACCGCACAAGGTATAAATTAAAAAATTAATCTCATTCTTATGGGCATCATTGGACATTTTTCATATACATAAGTTATTCAGATCAAAATAGGGAATAAAAGAATAGATTTGGGAAAAATCATTGAATGAAAAAAAGGAAAGACATCAATTAACAGTATGGTAAGACAGCAATAAAGATATCCTTTGAAGAGTTAATAACAACAAAGACTACAGCATATGGATTGCAGTCACCTAAAAAGCATGAAGTAGACGTAGCTGGCAAAGTAATCACCAATAAGACATCAGAGTTCTTAGAGTTAACTAATCAAATAGTAATTGGTAGATTGGGGCTGCGATACCATAATTATCTCTTTCAGAGAAACACGCCAAAATTATTAGAGAATGTTGGCTACCAAAGAGAATCGACGATAATCGCATTCAAGAGATCCTTCATTATCAGTGGTAGCATTTAAACTAATCCATCAATTGTTAAATAGATACAATTTGCAAATATAATTAAAAGAAATAACTATCACTAATAAGGAGCAGTCAAAGGATATTGACCAAAAGGAAGAGTCAACATATGCAAAGATAGCAATTATCAATTACGCAGCAATCAATAATATAAGACATAATCGACATCCTTAGGAAGTAAACCAATAATTATGAAGGAGGAGATTAATAAAACAAGATACCTTTGTTCAAAGGGATGCTTCTCTTCATAGAAGGCAAGAGAATATAAAGAAAGATATCAACCAATTAGGAGTATATCGACAATTCACAAGAAG
This sequence comes from Thuja plicata, assembly GCA_018584345.1. NCBI lineage: Eukaryota > Viridiplantae > Streptophyta > Pinopsida > Cupressales > Cupressaceae > Thuja > Thuja plicata. The sequence continues at coordinate 353,219 of MU223540.1, forward strand.
AATATCAGACAAGCAATCGGGTTGATCAAAGGGAACCCTTTGCATAAGTACACAGTCTTATCAGGAACACCATTACCCTTACACGACTACTTCACAGATCAGACCAATATCTCTTGAAGATATCATTCATATACATTGTGTGTGTGTATACATATATATTGGATCAATATAATGATATTGATATGATCTTAATCCTGCATAAGCTAGGATACTTATAGAGAAGATATATCTTAATCAGAATTCATCTCTTACTGCAGATGATATTACATTCATTGAACCAAGAAACCATCATCATTATACAAGTCTATTGCCGATAAAATTATAATATCAGGAACACCATTACCCTTACACGACTACTTCACAGATCAGACCAATATCTCTTAAAGATATCATTCATATACATTGTGTGTGTGTATACATATATATTGGATCAATATAGTGATATTGATATGATCTTAATCCTGCATAAGCTAGGATACTTATAGAGAAGATATATCTTAATCAGAATTCATCTCTTACTGCAGATGATATCACACTCATTGAACCAAGAAACCATCATCATTATACAAGTCTACTGCTGATAAAATTCTTGCATAAAATCAAGGTAAATAGCTTCTATTTGCAAATCTTTTATACAAAGAAGTCTCTTGCAATTGAAATTTTGAGAACATTGTCCCGATATTCCAAGCTGGCCAAACCAGGGACATTACAGAGACACGGGGTAATCCATGAATATCTCATCAGATGGAGAGATTTACCAGAAGAGGATGCTACTTGGGAAGGTGCATAGATTCTGCAGCATCCCAATTTGTGATTGCTAGAGGACCAGCAATCCCAGGAAGGGAGGACTGTATTGTCCCTTCTTGCCCAGCACATGAACAAATTAATGAATAATAATGCTAGCCTATTATTTTTTCTCCCCATAGGCTATAGCATTCAGTTAATAAAGGGGACTGAATATTTAATTATTCATTTGCCATCATTTAAAAGAGCCACTTAAGTAACGACTTCTTCATCCCTAACCAATATCATTGTGGTGAGATGTTTAATTAAGAGATACATTTAAATAAGTGACAAGTATCATAAATTGCCTAAGACACCCAAGTCAAGAATTAGAGGATGAAATTGAATACTTTTGGGGGCTGAAGGATTTATATAAAGGCCATCAATTGGGGTTTGAGAAACATTCTTGAACGTTCAATATTATCAAATTCTCTCTACTGTCAGTTTTCAAAGCAAGTTCTTCTCAAGACAAAACCGCTGTGGAGGATAACTTCTTGACGAAATCCCAGGAGACTGCAGCGTATTCATTCCAGCTTCAAGAGCCTTGAGTTATATGAGGTGCAGCATGATTGGTGATTAACTCTCAGGCAGTTGAAGGCATAGAAGTTGATCTGAAGCGGTTCGAAGATATCTAGAGGTGTTTTGCAATGACAATTGAATGCTTTTCATTGTCTAGAAAACATGCCAGCAGCAAGAATAAAAATTGCGGCGCGTGGTAGTGGAATTTGCAACTTGAATAAGGGTTAGGCGCCTTTCAGCAGTACGCCTGAGATCTGCAATAGGTCTGAAACAAATATTTCTACCAGTACTCAAGTCAGTGGTATTGGTATAATCGATCTTGGAATTGGTAATATGTGATTTCAGTCCGTGTATCTTTTTCTTGAATTTAAAAGGAAAAATAATACTATCACCCATCATTTCATTAATATTTCAATTTGTATTTTGGGAATGGTAAATCAATCTTTGTTATGAATCAATTCCATTTCAATAAATAATAGAATATTGCATAAGTTTCAAGAGAACGGATAAAGGGAAATTTCAGTTCAGGGAAAAAATTCCAAGTTGCATGAATGAGTTGCTCAATATATATTCCAGGTGATGAACTCAGTGTCTTCAATGCAGAATTTATTGTTCCAACATTGAATAATATAGTTAAGATTAGATTATAATTTGGGGCTTGAAAATTGCAAACAAAGTGACACCGAAAATTCCTCTGTTCAAGATAATATCAAATTCATGGTCAAAACCACATGGAATTTAGTAGATCGAACACACCTTCCCTTAGAATTCGATTGGTGTTTGTAGGTAATTTACATATTAAATACTAATATCAGAATAGTATTCTGCATGTTGATAATTATGCATACAGATGAAGCCTATAAATGTTTACTGAGGATGGTTGATCTAACTATTATAGGGTATGTAATGTCCCTATTTATATCTAATTTAGACACTACTTATATTTCCACAATTCTATGAATATATATCAAACTACTGATAACAAAATGCTTTTATAGGATGCTTGATTCCAAATGCATATGCTAATTACAATGGATAATGACTGATAATGGTATGAGTATTAATTCCAAATGCATACACTGCTAAATAATGAGGATAATTGCATAACAATGTATCACAATATATAAAGGCTGTATCTAATATTGCAAATAAATATATGCCCGATAACCTGGAACGCTGTCTCTGATATCTAATGGATCACATGCGAATTAGCAGGCCGTCTAGTATAATAACAATACTGTCTCTGATATACAATGAATCACATGAAAATATATATGTCGTCTGGTACAATAATAATGTTGTTTATTGCACAGGCTGCATCTGATGTATTGATATCACTACGCGCGAACAATGGAAGCCATTTCTGATATCTTTGTGTTAATATGCTCCTGATATGATGCTGTCTATGATAAATACTTGAACCGATGATGATTGCCAAGGCAATGTACTGCTCTGAACAGCAATCCACCAAGGGATAGAATATATGTTATATTCTGAATTCAATAATCGATGTCTTTGCAAATGATACGATCTCCAATAAATATGCGCAATGCATGGAAGAGGCACGAAGGAACAGTTGCCTCTTATCACCGTAGCAATAATAACGAAGAGTCGCCACTTATTACCGCAATAATCATAATGATTATTACGGTAATCATTTCTCACAGGTTACCTTATTAATCATGCTTTGGTTATGCAATGTTAAGACAAGTGCAACCGGTATGAGAATATGCTAAGTATGGATGCAACACGATTATGATAATATGATGGTAATGCAATTATAGTATGAGGCAATGCAATTATGATGTAATGCAGGGCCGATGCTATGAATGAGATGGCATGATTATGATACGAATGCAATTACATCAGTCTGGATGTATCTATGTATGGCATGATTATACCACTGTTGTATTTATAATATTATATATATGACAGTGATGGTTATGATGCATATGTATATGGCGGTATGTATGATGGTGTCATGGATGGATGCATTCAGGATGATGTCATTTGCAGATGCAACTTACTAACTAAATGTAATGCATATCATGATGGTGATCACAAGATGATGGTTGCTACAACCGATCATCAATCCATTGGTTCATCATTTAGCCCATGAGCTATGGTGGTGTTTACAAGCAATCATCCAGGGTCACTTGTAGATAACACCATAGCCATGTTGTCAACATGGTGGATAGATGTCTTGGTGATTGTCAAGCTCCATCTATCATTACAATTTATTTGTTTATATGAAAAATGCAGATTATGTACAAAAGACAAGGTAAGTTCCTTCCTTGCCAACTTATTTGATTTCATAATGTTGGGATATCACAGTCTCCCCTCCTTCAAAAATGTTTGCCCACAAGCATTTGACTTCTCAAATCTAACAGGCAACTTCTTGTAATTGAGGCATACTCTGAAAGTTCCATCTTTCTTTGGGTTCATTTCAATCGTTGGGTGATGTGATGTTTCTCTACTTTGTATGAAGAGGATCTCCTTGAGTTTAGAGAAGGTGCTACATTGCCCTATTTGGTAGAGGATGTCTTTTAGTGAGTAGGAGGATTGTATGATTTCCCCAGCTTGGGATCTTGAAGTTCTCTGTCAGCTTGTAGTCCATATAAGATGTGTTTCTTGCCCTATATCTTATATTTGAAGAGATGTTAGTTAACATCTTGTTCGAAAGGCCCTATATGCTTCATCCATGGGAGTCTAAGGATCATTTCAATGATTCCAAGATTGAGGATGTGGAACTTGTTTGTATAAGAATAATCTCCCATCTTCAAAGTAAGTGTGGGGGTTATGGTATCACTAATTATGGATGCCCCATTTGTCATCTTTATGTCAATTCCCTTGTGTTTGTATCCGGGTATGTCATGGTTATCGATCCACTTTTGGCTAATAAAATTGAGTAGATCCACTATCTAGAAGTACTTTTATGTCCTGCCCATCAATTTGTCCTTTAACATGAAATGTGTTTTGAGAAGTTTCTTCTAAAGTGGCCAAAAATCCTTCTTTCTTATCTTCTTTTGGAGGCCTTCCTTCTGAATCAATGTCACTATCCAAGCTTTCCTCATCTTCACTGTTTGTTCTTACCTCTATACAGTGAATTTTCCCTTCCCCTTGCAGCGATGCCGGGGAACCCAGGGTTCCTTGCAAGCGAAGCACAATTTTTGCCTCCTAAGCTCTTGTCTTGTTGCAAATTCAAGTCTAGGTCTTGAAGGGGGTTCCTTGTTAAGTGGCGCATAGGGTTCCTTTGGAGTAGGTGTTTCCTTATTGTAGGGCTTGCTCTTGGTGGAACCAAAATCCATGTCTCTTGCCTTTTTGATGGCTTCTTGCAATGAGAGAGGGTTTAGTGCTTTTACCCAGCCCTTTAGGGGATATTCTAGACCATCCATAAAGAGTACAACTAAGTGTCACTCAAATATATCTGTAAAGAATGCGGAGATTCGTTGGAATTCGGTGATATATTCTTCTATTGATCCTTTGTGCTTGACTTGGGTCAGCTCTTTGAAGTGTAGTTCAGGATCCTTTTTGTCAAACCTTTCTATCAACCTTTCAGTGAATTCTATATACGACCCCATGGTTATCATTCCATGATACCACCATTCATATGCTACCCCATCAAGGTGGAAGGCTACACATTTTATGCCTTCTTCTTTTCTCATGGGTTCAGTTGAAAGTATGTGTCAAGCTTTTGAGCCCATGCTCGAGCTGTCATTTTTGTTGTCCCATCAAATAAGGGATGTTTAGCTTCCCTACCTTCCTTTTTAATTCCAAGAATCCTTCCCTGTTTCCTCTTCGGGGTAGGTATTTCATGCTCGAGTCAAGGTATTCCTCGAAAGACATCTCCATTTGTAGGTCACCTAGTTCCCAATCTTGTTTGATTTGCTCTTGAATCTGGATAAAAGAAGGTTCTTCTCCGATTTGATTTTCTGGTGGTGCAAAGTTTGGAATTCCCAACCTGGAACTTTGTCTTTTTGGGCTACCATTCTGTGATTGTTCATCTCGTCCGGTTGAGGCTTTATGGTTTTCATTTGTATGGTTGAGTGTAGTGTGCGTCAAAACATCTATTGTGTCAGCTTGTTCTGAGTACTCTTTGTTCATTCAGCACCTCGTCTACTTCCTTCCTCACCCATTTGAGCTTCTTTTTGTCATGCTTTCCATCTACTATATGTTATAACTGGTTTGTTGTTCATTCACCCTCTCGCAAGAAAGGTGGCTCTGATACCAATTTGTAATGTCTCTTTTTATATCTAATTTAGACACTACTTATATTTCAACAATTCTATGAATATATATCAAACTACTGATAACAAAATGCTATTATAGAATGCTTAGTTCCAAATGCATATGCTAATTACAATGGATAATGACTGATAATGGTATGAGTATTAATTCCAAATGCATACGCTGCTGAATAATGAGGATAATTGCATAACAATGTATCACAATATATAAAGGTTGTATCTGATATTGCAAATAAATATATGCTCTATAACCTGGAACGTTGTCTCTGATATATAATGGATCACATGCGAATTGGTAGGCCGTCTAGTATAATAACAATGTTGTTTCTAATATACAATGAATCACATGCAAATATATATGTCGTCTGGTAAAATAATTATGTTGTTTACTGCACGGGTTGTATCTGATGTATCGATATCACTATGAGCTGAACAATGGAAGCCATTTCTGATGTCTTTGTGTTAATATGCTCCTGATATGATGTTGTCTCTAATAAAGATGATATGTACTTGCACCAATGATTGCCAAGGCAATCTACTGCTCTAAACAGAGCGATCCACCAAGGGATACAATATATATTATATTCTGAATTCAATAATCGATGTCTTTGCAAATGATACGATCTCCAATAAATATGCACGATGCATGGAAGAGGCACAAAGGGACTGTTGCCTCTTATCACGATAGTAATAATAATGAAGAGTCGCCACTTATTACCGTAATAATCATAATGATTATTAAGGTAATCAATTTGTGATTAATCTTGCTTTGGTTATGCAATGTTAAGACAAGTGCGATCAGTATGAGAATATGCTAAGTATGGATGCAACACGATTATGATAATATGATGCAATGTGATTATAGTATAAAGCAATGCAAATATGATCATATGAGGAAATGTGATTATGAAAAGATGAGGTAATGCAATTATGATGTAATGTAGGGCCAATGCTATGAATGAGATGGCATGATTATGATATGAATGTGATTAGATCACTCTGGATGTATCTATGTATTACATGATTATACCACTGTTGTATTATATGTATGACAGTGATAGTTGTGATGCACATGTATATGGCAGTATGTATGATGGTGTCATGGATGGATGCATGCAGGATGATGTCATTTGCAGATTAAGCTTACAAACTAAATGTAATGCATATCATGATGGTGATCACAAGATGATGGTTGCTACAACCGATCATCAAGCCATCGGTCCATCATATAGCCCATCATCTATGGTGGTGTTTACAAGCGATCATCCAGGGTCACTTGTAGATAACATCGTAGCCATGTTGTCTACATGGTGGATAGATGTCTTGGTGATTTCCAAGCTCCATCTATGATTATAGTTTATTTCTTTGTATGAAAAATGCAGATTATATACAAAAGAGTATGTTCCTTCCTTGCCAACTTATTTGATTTCATAATGTTGGGATATCACAGGGTAAATAGTTCAAACCTTGGACTCTTGAATTACCTATACTTTTTCACAGTTCAGCTATCGATTTTTCAAAAACCATAGAAGCTAACAGTTTCCAGGATGCATAAATAATGCATAGAACTATAAGCAAGTGAATGCACAAAAACTAAAGAAATGTCAAATCAAGATTGAAAATCCCAAAAGGAAACAAAGGCTTTATGGGGCATCAAGTTGATGAATAACACAAAATAAGGCTCAAAAGGAAAAAACTCTCTCAAAAGAGGAATGAAATGTTATGTCCCCTTGTAATCTGCAGCATTGAGTCCTTGTTGAAAGTAAGATAGGATTGGATCTTTCATTTAGAATAAGGCGACCCGGTCTTCTTGTTAAAGAGACTTGGTCTGTCAGTATTCCTAAACAATCACTTCTTATTGAAGACACTTGGCCTACTTTAGTCTCTAATAGAATAATAATACACAAAGTGGTGTTTAATGAAAAATCATAGTTAAAAAACCACTGCACAATCAGCCCCTTCTCGACATGTTTGATTGATTCTGACAGCTATTTTTGTGATTTGATTTTTTATTTTTATATTTTGAAATCAGCAAGGCTAAGTGCTCCAATGCTAGCAATTATTAGCACATCCAAGTTCCAACTATGCAGAAACTCTCCGACAAGGATTACTTAGTGGATGCCAAAAGCAAGGCAATTGTGGTGAGTAATAGTTTGCGGCCCAACAAAGTAGAAATCAACCTGTTCCTACAAATTGTGAAGTACCAATAGTCTAGAAATCAACCTATCCCTACAAATTGTGAAGTACCAATAGCCTCGCCTTAGTCTCTGCTCAACATATCTATCAAGTAAGTGGGCTTGATCTATTCCATTTGGAGTTGTCCCTAAATCCTTTTGCTAAATGAGCATGCAAGATATAATCTTCCCTCATAAGGAGGTGAAACCCAAATAGAAAAAATCTATAATCATTTTAAATTAGACAACAAATCCCAAACTTCTTCAAAATCATTGGCTTTGAGAGCAATTAGCTCTCAAATTCTATTGCTCATTACTACACTTGTCCCATGAGCCATAACCAAAAAAGCTTCACTTGTCTAAAACTCCACCTAATATGTAATTGAAACATGTAATCTATAGGATCAAATCTTTATCGGAGTAGTGCGTGTCACGATAGAGAAGTATGTTGCTTTCTAATCTTCAAGGAGATTGATCTTTGATCTCATCGGTAACAACCCTGGTGTTTGATGGTCTATATGGCAGGTATATGACAACAAAAAAAATTATTTGACCCAATGCATTCACATGTCTTTATCAAACCGTATATATGACACTTCAAGTTTTTGATTAAGGGTAAACAGGTTTTGATTGGGCCCTGAAACCCAATACAAACAGATTTTGGCAAGATCTGGAACCCAAAACCAACCAGCTGCAAAGAATAAAGCTCAGACAACCAGCAGCTGCACTATCAACTTACAATCAGCAGCCTAAAAGATAGAAACAATACATAACTCCAGCTGCAACAAAACAGTAGGCCAAAGCCTTACACCGTAAAGAAACTCTTAAACCTTAAGAAACCATGGGTTTTGCTGGTACCCATAACCAACATCTGTGGGTTTTGACAAGATTCCCATAAGCTTAAAGAAATGGACATCCAGATAAACATTGAAGACCTTGTCCAAAAACAAACAAACCTCCCAAGCAACAAATAGCTAGAGGAAAAACAAAGGGTTTTGACAGGCTCCCTTAACCCTAACAACAAGCCTCACAAGATAAATCAATGAAGCGTCAACTGAAGAAACAGGGTTTTTGAAGGCTCCCCAAACCTCCAAGCAAAGACCTACCAGAAGAGAGATAAAGCAATCAAAGTTCATTGTTAGAGAAAACTCCTCCCAGCCGGAGAGGACCATAGAGCTTTGAACAACACCCCAAGCCGTTAGATTGGGTTTCAACATGGTTCCAAAAACCAAAAAGAAGCTGAAAGCAAGGACAAACCACCAGCCAATCCATAGCAAATCTGCGAAACTCCTCTCCACCTCCATAGGAAAGAATCCCACCTCAATAGGAACAACAGAGGCACGGACAGCTGAAAAACAAGTCGAAGCCCAATTCCAACCCGCCACCGTACAGCCACAAGTGAGAAGAGTCCACGAACAGCCACTAAACACCTGTTTCCACCAGCAACAATCCACCTCCATAGGACGTGCCTCCACCTCAATAGGAAACGGGAAAGAAGAGAGAAGGAGCATAGTGAGCCTCAACCACAACATAGCCATAAGGTGAAACCCCGCCTCAATAGGGATAGGCTCCCCCTCAATAAGAGCCTTACAGGGAAGAACCTAGCCACAGAGAAAAGTCGACCAAAGATGAACAACCTAGAAACTTCGAGCAAAAAGAAGAAGAAACAGAGCACTGACCAAGAAGAACCTTAACCAAAAACAAACCAACAGCTGGAAAGGCCCTTGAAAACTGACAGCAATCACCAGACGACAAAGGAAGAAAGAACCACACAACAACCACAAGCCAATGAAACACCCAGCCACCCGAGAGTAGGCAAAACCACGCCCAGGCACCAAAAGAGTAGAGGGAGCCACCCACAGGACCCCAACAAGCCAACGAACACCCAAAGAGGCAAAATGACCATCGCTGAAGAAAGAAGCAAGGGAGAGAGCACAAAAAACAGAGGAAACCCTCACACTCCTCGCGAGCCTCCACCAAACAGACTCAGCACCAACCAAACACTGACCAAAGGGCCCAAAAACAAGCCAATGAAACACCCAACCACACCCCATAGCCACCCGAGAGTAGGCAAAACCAAGCCCAGGCACTAAAAGAGCAGAGGGAGCCACCCACAGGACCCCAACAAACCAACGAACACCCAAAGGGGCAGAATGACCACCGCTGAAGAAAGAAGCAAGGGAGAGAAAATGAAAAACAGAGGAAACCCCCACACTCCTCACGAGCCTCCACCAAAGAGACTCAGCTCCAACCAAACACCGACCAAAGGGCCCAAAAACAAAGCAGCCAACCAAATCGCCCAAAAACAGGAATAAAAACCCAAAAACAACCAAACGCTGGCAGAAAGGGGCACCAACAGGCAGCTCAACCACAAAACTGTTGGAAAAATGGTCAGCGCTCCCCTCGGGATTTGTGACAAGGGACTAACCACCTCTTGTGGATTCTATAAGTCTAGTGGTTGTATCGGGCATTAATAGGTCGATCTTTTGGTGAAACGACAACCACACTTGTAACAAGTGGTAGGTACTAACCACCTCCTGTGGATTCTATAAGTATAGTGGTTGTATCGGGCATTATTAAGTCAATGTTTTGGTGCAACGGCAACCACACTTGTAACAAGTGGTATCATAGCTTGGTCACGGGTTTGAATCCCCTCGGGTAACGTTGAGGGGGAGATTGTTGGAAAAATGGTCAGCGCTCCCCTCGGGATTTGTGACAAGGGACTAACCACCTCCTGTGGATTCTATAAGTCTAGTGGTTGTATCAGGCATTAATAGGTCGATCTTTTGTTGCAACGGCAACCACACTTGTAACAAAAACTAGGCGCAAGGATAGCCAAAACCCCCCCTCAGGCCACACACCCAGCTGCAGCACACCGAGAAGCAACAAAAAGACCAAAAATGGAGCCAACAGAAGACCAGCAAAACCAAGCAAGGAAGAGGAGAACGCAAGCTAGGAACTGAGGCCTCCAGCCCAAGAACGAAATCAAGCTGCACAACACTCTACTCCAAAATGCTGAAGACGGACACAGACAGAGCCCTCCAAACCAACAAACCCCACACCAAACCATGGACCAACTCAACGACAGGGATCTCCAAAGCAGCAACAAGAACCAAAGAAGCACCAAGAAAGACCGTTGAAACCACCACAAACTTCCCATCATCTGCATCATCTCCGTCTGAATTGCCCTCCTTCATAAAAGCCCTAGAAGCTCCTCTTTCGTTCTCTCCTCTACCGCCACTCCCACTCATTTCAAATTCCATTTGACACTTTTAGTTATTAATAAACCTTCACACTAATTTATCACAGACGCATCTACATTTTACTATGGTATTTTAATAAGTATAATTTTTATAAAAGGTAATTATTTAATTAAAATTATATATAATAATATATTTTAAAAATAATAACTATATTATTTGCATTATTTTATGAAAAATAAAATATTCTTTTATCTTTAATATGTATGATTGATAAAATTGATAAGAAATATATATATATATAATATTTTATATAAAATTATTCATAATTTAAATTTATGTTTTTGACAATTAATATTTTTTTTTAAATATCAAATTACGGGAATTGAAATGACCAAACCAGCATAAAGATTTGCATATATAGGTAGGGGTGACCGTCAAAATTCCACGCCTGATTGGTAGCTACAAAACAACTGAACTATAAAAGTTCTATACATATGGCCTACTTATGTTAAACAAACAATGATCTGGAGTTTCAATTCTAGGGGAACCAAGACAAACAAATAGAACCCAATGCCGAGCCTAGCAAAAGAAACAAAAGTTTGTATACCCAAAACCTAACAGTAGCTACTGAAAATAAAGCTAAATTAAAAAAGAAACAAAGAAAATGAAAATAAAATATGTTTTGGTACTGATTGTAAAGCAAGGGAGGGATTACCCCAGTTGATCTGCTGTCGCGAAATTGCAAGCAGAGAAGAAACATTTACATTTATGCTGTCCCCATTAAATGTTGCTTACAAATGGCATGCGCTAAAAACTAAAAACATTGTCACCAAGTTTTTCTTTCTTCCTCCCTAATTGCATGTGAACATCTTCTAGTAAAAAAAAAATGTGTAAGTGGGCCTGTTCATGGGTTTCAAAGGGTTAATCCTTCTCTAAGTAAGGTGAAATGTGGGTGGCAACCTCCAGACGAAGGATGGATAAAAATTAATTTCGACGGAGCAGCCAGAGGCAATCCAGGCACCTCCGGGTGTGGTTGTATAGCACGGGATTATGAGGGCAACACAATGGCTATCGCAACAAGGAGGCTTCGTGACGGGACTAACAACGAGGCAGAATGTGAAGCCGCGAAAGAAGCGACCTTAATGGGAGTGAAGATGGGTTTCCGGAAGGTGCACTTGGAAGGCGATTCGGAAGGTGCACTTGGAAGGCGATTCTGAAATCATCATTAATGGGATTAAGAAAGGCAGCATGGAGTCATAGCATCTGGACAAACATATTCAACAGATACGGTGTTTTATGTTGAAATTTGAAGATTTCCGGATTTCTCATGTATATCGGGAGGCAAATGTGGTGGCCGATTATTTGGCCAACTTGGGTGCAAATCACCCCCATGGGAAAGAGGACGAAATTTTTGAAGATTTTGGTCTTCTCAAGTTGGATTAACTTGATACCGATCTTCTCTCGCACACCGAAAGAGGCACGCTTGAATCAATTTTTATAATTATGAGAGTGCAATTCACAACATTCATTAAGACCGCACGAAGGAAATTATTTTGTGGCATGTATCCAGAACTTTCCTGGGAAACATTTAAACTTGGAAAGGTCTCGGAAAGATCATGGAGGCTAACTTTGCGTTGGAATCAAGCAACCAGACGCAGGCTTACAAAGGGAACGTCACGGTGCGGCAACTGAGAAACATCTTCCTGTTTGATGGCCAGGCCTTCATGAGCTCAGTCATGGATTTCTTTGGCCCGGAATACCTGGATGACTACTGGAGAAGGCGGTCGAATCTGGACATCGCCTCACTTTTTGTTGCTCTGGCCCTTTCGGTGGGGGACTCGAAGGAGGAGGTCCGAACAGTCGTGGAAGCCTGCATTGATCCGCAGTGGCTGGAGGGTTTCGAAGAAATTTTAAACA
>MU223540.1:366176-407041 GCA_018584345.1 Thuja plicata
CATTCCGAAGGCCACGAAGGCATGGCAGGACATAGTCAAAATGTTGTATGAGCATTCAGAGGAGCAGGAGGATGCAAAGAAGGTGTGCACAAAGACGACTCCCATCAAAAGCGTGAGACCACCTGGTGAGCCGCTGAGACATCAACTGGGCAGGGGTGGAGGCGCGGTGATAGGGGCCAGCGCAAGTGCAGACACATGGGTGGACTCATCACTCATTGGGGAGAAGAAAAAACGGGCTGCTGGTCGTTCCCGGGCCTCAATTGCAGGCGACAGATCCATCCCAAATTTCACCAAGGAAGAATCCGACGCCTGGTTCAAAAAGTAAGATGGTGCGGCGGTCACGGGGCAGGAGTTTCTCAATGGTTTTTTTTTGCGACTCGATGTTTTGCTGGCACAGGGGGCTGATGTTTTAATGCATCCTTTTGAGTATATTAATACTCCCCCAATTTTGTCTGTTCTCTTCCCTAGAATGTTTATATCCCTTAGCCTCTTAGCACTATGGTGAAAGTCTAGATGTAGGATAGGAAAGTGTGTGGATTTGTAATACGGCAGCCATCCGGAAGACTAGCCTTTTGATGTATTTCCTTATCTTTATCAATAAAAATACTAATGTTACCGATCAAAAAAAAAAAAAAATGTGTAAGTGATTATAAGATTATTCATATTCACCTATGCAGAAAGGGTTTCAATCCTTTTCACATTTCCCCTAAGCAATAAAAGACAGCACACAAAATAATCATTCTAAATGATAAATTTACAGTCAAGTACAACACTTCCAACGAAGGACGAGAGGAAAGCTTGATAAAATATTATTGGTATTTCTAAAGACCTCAAAGAATGGTTCTAAGCGCTAATCAAAACCATTACAAAGACATCAAAAAGATGGGAGTAACCATTAATAATAAGGCATATCAGACCAATGTTAACGTGGAACTGCACAGATAATTACATATAGCCAAGCTATGGCAGAAATCAATGAAAACTAATATCAAACTGGGTTTTGATTTTATGCTGGCATATATGCGCCCATTACATACATGAATCAAGGACTGCTATTACAAAGATTGACATGAGGGAAAAGATTGTGGTTGTGGTAACTGACATGACTTGGTGCTCTATCCATTGTAAAACTTGGAAACCTAAATCCTTTAACATGTTGATTTCATGCTCTTGTAGAATACTTTGCAAAAAAGATCAAAAATTAGGAACACAGTTAAGGCCTCTCCCTTCACCATATCTATGCGCCCATAGAGTTTTTAGGTATCTACAAACAGTTCTAGCTCATGGATATTTATCAACATGTTGAGCAGCGATCAAGGGCGGCGCTAGAGAAAGCGTGACTATGGACAGCAATGCAAAATCAGTTAGACCAAATCTGATGCATTCAATTGTTATTATAACAATCTTATCTTCCGGTAGTGAAAAGATTATTTGATCGCCTGAAAGTTGTTTGACAAATATCTCAGTGAAAGTTGACCTAAAAATGGTTTAACAACAGATTAAGGTTGTTTTGAATCATGAAACAGGTTTGTCGGCAATGTGTGGACTGGCAAGTCCACAATAGAAGCCTATCGGCTAATCAAGTTGTCGAGAAGCAACTTAATATTATCTTGTGAGGGTAATATTGTGTGAGTTATGTCAACAACTCATGTAGATATTTAGTAGTGAATATAGGAGGGAGATAATCAAGGTGGTTGAACAACCCACCTAGATTTAGAGTAAGAAGTTAGTGAAGGTGGTTGAACAACCCACCAAGAAGCTGCAAACTAACAAATCTCTTGATGCCTACTGATTTACCGTTCATATTTAAATTTCCTTTGCCAATAGTAAGATAACGATGTTGGGATTTCCACGATCATCAAGTAAAAACCAGAACTTCCACAAACTTATGACCACACAAAAAGCCAAATGAATTTTATAAAAGAGTTCATTTGAATGTACAATGTAGGCTTGCATAAGGCAAGCTAGTAGAGGTGGGCAAGTTAGACACAACTACTGGCTAACCTTCCAAAGATGAGACACTCGTTAACTAACTTGATAAGTGTTCTCGTAAGTGGCATGTGTGTGTGCAAGAGGTGTCTCACAAAGTGAGTATACATGTCTCAACCATATGGGTGAGACAATTTTCTAAAATACCATGTGAATAGCTCAATCTAGAAGTGATGACAACAAACTAGTTATGTAATGACACTATTTATACAAAGCCAACAAATAATTGTGCATCTATCAAGGCTTATTGAATCTTTCATGTCTACATGTAAAGCCTTATAGTTTCTAAGTTAGCCTGTAAAACCAACTCTGATGTGTGAGCTGCCACTGCAATTAAATGATCCACAAAAGAGGAAGCTACAGGAACATCGGGCAGGACAGCGAAATTCCACTCTAACATAGTGATGCACATGTCTCTATGCATGTAATGAAAACTTCTTCCTCCAGAAAGATTGGGGTCTCTTATAATAACAAGTAGATATGACGACAGCCAGTGGAAGAAAATGATCCAATCACCTTTCGTGCTTTGCTGACAAGTCTTCCTATGAACAAAAATACATTAATAGGGATAAACAAGATTTGCCAATGTTGCATGCAAAGATTTCTTCCACTCTAGCATTCCATCATTAGACAATTTCATACTGAATTTACTTTTGGCAATGCTCTATCAATCGTAGGATAATTCCCATTGATGGATATCAATCAAAATCATCTTGATCTACTACTTCTCAAATAGATAGTAACCAAGAAACACTACAAAAAATACCTCTCCAAATAGATAGTAACCAAGAAACACTTCTCTCATTGAGCGCCAAATGCTACAATTGGCTAACACCATGCCACCATGCCAAGGAGTGGAGGCGGGCACGAAGCTCTACATGGCTTTTCCATGTCAAGAGCTCATCCACCACAAAAATAATGATCATGCAAAAGAATGAAAATATATAATGGTTGAATCACTCTTACTTTTTAATTATTCTTCTGTCTCCCTGGTCATACAAGTGGTTGGGTGTGAAAGACACACATATCACACTGTGTTTGCATAAAGTTATGCAATGTAAACTTCGACTAAGTCTGGTCTATGTATACCATTCATGAATTTTTTAAGATGGCAATGGTTTGTATTCAAAATTTTGATTTTCATATATCTGTTTGTATACTCTTCTTTTCATGACTTACTGAAAAAATGACTAGGGTAAATTCATATGATAATAATCCTTTGGGTATCCCAACATATGAAAGAAAACTATCCATTTGGGAAGATTGGGGTTTACTCTTTTTATTAGTACAATGTATAAGATTGACATGATCTTGTAATGCTGACAAATTTTGTAATATTGTAATGCTTGGTGGGGGCTAGGCTGGTTTTAATTAGTCCATTAATGGGTCCTATCATGCATTCCACTTCTATTGGAATGAAATCCCTCTACGCTAAAATAATAAATCATGCATTTTTATAAAAATCCATGATTTTAAGCAAAAATAAGGATGTCCTATAAAGCATTGTTAGTTAACAATGATCTTCAAAAGGTTCTTGTGAGCCTGCACCATGTGGATCTAACATTGGATTGAATTGCAGTCAGGGTTCTAGAAGTGCACCCTTTATGGTTGTTTTGTTTGGTGGACATTAAGAAAGGTAATTTGCAACGTCCTAGAAAAAACTGCTTGTTAAGATTTAGTGGTATTCACTTGCAATCCAATGGATGTGTCTTCAACATCCTTGAAATGGGTACTGGGATACCCAAGGAAAAAATGTTATTTAATTATAATTCTGTAGAATACTTGATAAATAATAGTAAAGTTACACTTTCTTCGTCATCAGAAAAAGTTATCATCAGTCAATTGTAGAACTAAGGAGTTGCACTAGGAGAAGTGGAGCATCCTGTCATAATTGTTGGGAGCAATGGTAGTTGGCATCTTCGCCATGAATCACTAGTCTTGGGAATGGTTCCTACTGAATGAATGAATGAAAAAATTTAATAACGTGCTTGAGGCCAAAGCAGCCTGTGGGACCCCCTAAGTAGCACACACCTCAGGATAGGGTGCCAAAACCTTAAGCAATTTGTAACTTCCTCTTTAAATGTGCTCTTCGACGATGAATTTTGATCACTAGGTTTGATGTTCTATCTAACTGTATTTCTTCAAATAAAATACTTAAATTATCCACTTCTAAAATATGACATATCTTCATAGCTGTAAGTTGTAACGGATGTCATTCTATACTGGGCACTCCATGATAAAATGTAGCTCTGTCTCTACCACTCCCATGTTGGAAAATAGGCATTAGTTAGAATCAAAGATGTCATTAGTTTGATTTCTATCTTAGGTAAATGCTCAATGGAAATAAAGATATTGGTTTTTGCTTCTGGACCATGGTTTTGGTAACCACTAGTTTATTAAAACTACTTGTATATAAAAAGTTACTCCGATTACCTAAAACTGTTAAGGTAGAGGTAATAATCAAAAGTTACTCCAATTACTGAAAACTGTCAAGCACAAACTTTTATTACACCTAACACATTGCATTGAGAGCAAAGGTAAAGCCAGTGCACTAAGAACGAAACCCTAAATGGCAATGCACGAAGTTTACAGACTAACCTCCTTCTCGGGATTGCACTGCAATCTTTTGTCGATAATTTCTTTGGGCACTGGAGTTGAACCCGGGTACAATATCGGCAAAGGAAGAGCATCGTCCTTACTCAGCGAGCTATCACCATTCCCGGAGCGCTTATCCTTGGCATTAATCCTGGTTCCCCGTTTTCCATCTGCTCCCACCGCGGCAGGACTCGAACTCGAGTCCTGCTGAACTCTAACTCCGCCATTGCCTGATGAAGACGTTGAAGACCCGTTTAATACCGCGTCCGCAATCCTGAATATTAGAGGGGGACGAATTTCTGATATAGCAGGCACGTTCTGACAGATGACGGACTTCCTGCCGGTGCGGGGCCATGACAGCGATGGTGGTGATTTTGCGACGGAAATGTTCGGATTTGGCGAGAGAGAGGAAAAGAGTTGAGCTGGTATTTTCAACATTTGTACAAGAATTTATATAGGCTAATGACAACCATTGTTTTTCTGGGGAGACGGGAATCGCTGATAGAGCTCCCTGATTCGTCTTTTCTCCGTCAATTTCAGTTACTGCATATTTATTTCAGTCAAGATTGGAAGGCTTAGAGTTTGTATGTCAACCAATTTTCGTATTAAAAGCTATCGCTGTTCTCGTCGATTTTCAGAACAAAACTATTAGTTAGGCGTTGTCATTCGAAAATTTAATTATATTGTCTTTTTGTTTTATAAATATGTAGAATCACTTTGGACACGACAGTTGAGTTTTATAAAGATGTAGAATCACTTTGGACACGACAGTTGAGTTTTATGATTAGTAGAAAGGGAGTAGAATGGACTCGCAGATTTTTACGAGGGAGGGAAATTTCATTTATTTGCATCAATATTTAAGAAATATATTTCATGATCTTACGAGGAGATATTTTGATGAGATATTTTTATGTTCATCATTTAAAAACAAGAGATGTAATTAAATTTCTATCATAATACCTAGTGTGGTTAGTTTAGACGGGAGAAAAGTAAAGAATTTGGTATGATGTTTTTATAGAAAACTCTACTAATATATAGTATTTGCGAGTTAACATAATGCTGAGTTCAAGATGGACAATAAAATATCAAAAATAACTAAGTAAAATTGTTGTATTATATTAAATTTGGTTGTTTAGTTAGCTTAAGTAATGATACTAAAATATACTAAAATCAAAATTCATAATTATAACCTTTTAACATTAATAATTGTCCAACGAAAAGAAAGCTTCAAAAAGAAGAGTATTGAACATAGATCTAAATAGCCCAAAACAATATAAAACCTATATGTTAATAGAGAAATGAAACTAGATAGGAACAAAATCAATTTTGATCTAAGAAAAATGTTCTACCTAGAGATATGCAGAATTAAACAAATTTGAGTTGTGTTGTGTTGTGTCATAAGTTAAACCCTTATACAATTTCTTACTTACATAGGGCCTATTTTAGCATGTATGGCCTCCTACATCCATTTTTGCTTACCCCAACCCGATTTTGCATATACTTCTAGCATCCTCTCTCCAAATGGGACCTCTGGTCCAAATTTGGGTCCATCTTCCCTAAAGTCACCTCGTTCCCCAATGTTTGGCCCCAAATTTGAACCATGCAATAATCATTTGGTTTTAGTGGGGATTCTAGACCCTCGTTGGCTTTCTTTGAGTTTTGCACCCTTAAATGGTTAGGAGAGGTACAAAAATAAGCTACCCTCCCTCATTTTGGTATATTTGAAGTGCAATTGGAGCTCTCAACTACAATTTCACATCTGGGCATTCAAGGAGCATGTTTTTCTAATTCAAGGCATTTTGTCCCACCATATTCTTCATTGTGGCAAGCTTCAACAATCTTCATGCAAGCATGTCTTTTATTATTTCCTTTTATGTTTTTGTGGAGTCATGTTTTTGTATCAACACTTGTTATCACATTCAAAGAGCATTACATCATCAAGGCATAAGACATTTCAATTCTAAAAACTAGCATCTTCTATATATCAGCATGCTTTCCTTTCAAGTATATTTCATTTTCACTTCAAGGTTGATTCCTAAATTGGGGTTTGACTTAGGCAAATCCCTTTCTACATAAAATTTACTCCCTTTTCTATGTGTAGGAATAGGTGGTAGACATGTAGGAAGAGACACAGATAGATCGAGAAAAGGGCTACAGTATCCAATTGGTTTTGTTGGAAAGTGCCAAGAACAAGGCGACTCAATTGTCCATGTGCTAGAACAAAGCAACCAAGTTGCCCTAGTGGTGCAAGAGCACCTATGCTCTCAAAGTACACTCTTGGGATGTCTTGAGGGTACTTAAGAAGGGAACAATAGATGTAGCTTGTTTTATGGTCCTTGGGACCCTTGCTTTGTAATAAGGATCATTTTGAGAGACTAGTTCCCACAAGGTATCATTATAAACCTTGGGGGTCAAACTTAGTCAAATGTCCAAAAAATGTTGTTTTAGGTTGGTTTTGAGTTGTTAGGATGGTTTTGGGTATGTCCAATCCATCTAGGGTCCTAATGCGTCCTAGGGAGCAAAGTGGAGCAACTTTGCAACAAAAGTTGTCAAAGTTGCAAAGTTGCTCGACAACTTTTGCAACTTTGTCGTAACTACCCCCAATGGCTCCAAGCTTTAAAAATTGGTTATGAACATTGGTTTAGAGGTGTATATCAATGGATGTCGAACATGAATAAAACATTGTTTTTTTCTGGAATATCTCTGTTATTTTGTATTGTATGACCATTCTATGATTGTAAGGTGTTGAATGTCTCCATGATTTTGTATTAGATTATGTTGAGCCTCTAATGCAACTAGTTTGATTGGATTTGGTGGAAGTTAAAGGGAGAAATCTTTTGGTTTGTCAAGACTAGTCCATAAACTCTCACTTCATTGGGCTATTATAGAGATGTGCCCCTAACTTGCCAACCCACTATGGGATTCTCATGGCCCTTGGTGAAATGAAATTAGGGGTAGTGTACTTTATGATTCCATAAGGGCAGAGCGGGAGGAGCTTGTTTGACCACTTTTCCACCAAGCCCTAGTCGAGCATCTCTATGTGCTTGGTTACAGTCAATTGCAAATTAGAGCAGAAAAACCTGTAGGGAGTGGTTAGGATTGATTTTATGTTGTATTTGGTGTCTTTAGGGATATGCAAACATGTTCTAATTGTTGTATTGGTTTGATAAATCCATCCTTGAAGACTTGCTTTGGAGACCAGACCTAATTAGCCCTTTTAGGCCTCTGCACTTTGTGTAAACTTTGTGGTGTAGTGGAAGTGTTGGAGTCTAATGATTTGGTGTTGAAGAAATCTCCCAAAAGGGTACTCAAAACTATAGCTTGTTTGGTAGGGTCTTTGGAAGCAACAAAATTTATCTCAGGAAAACCTCGTTCCTAGGGCTAATAGGCAAGCATGTCTAATTAGGCCTAATAGAGCAGTCTGTTCCTTGAGACTGGTAGGACTTTGTAGAAGCCCTCAGTGGATCCTAACTTGGATATTTGGAATTATTATAAGCCTAATCCACTCCCTATGGTGAAGATTAGAGAAATAGTGCACAATAATATGATGGATCGAAGCATTTTGAGAAGAATGGTGGTTATAACTTTGTGATACACTAGCTTGGTGTGATCAGGATATTTTCTAGCCTACACCAAGGAGTTGGAGAAACTACAAAAAGTATTGTTGTGTTTGTCATGGAGGGAATTAAAGTGGAGAACCCAAGTGATAGTTAGATTGGAGTGTAAGGACTAGGAGAACAAGTCAAGTTGTGTTTGGGCTTATTTCCTACCTTACCCTACCGACCTTTGCATTAAGTGGTATCAAAGTGTGGAGGATATTTTGGGAAAGTTATTGTACATGCTTGTAGAAGATACAGAAAGTAAGGCTCCAAATATGCCTCCTAAATTGACCAATGTCAAACTTGCCAAGATGGTGCAAGATCAAGGGACAGAGAATAGGTGGTTAAAAGAAGAGATGGAGAAGTTGAAGGGTAAAATGAAGGAAGTGTTGAAGACCTTTGAAATAGAAAAAGAAAGGGATGAAGAGGAAGAGATCCCTAAGTGGGAAGAAGAGGAGATTCCTACAAATCAGAGGCCCTTCATACAAGCCCTCAAGTCAATGGGAGGAAGATCCCTAGAAGGTAAATCTAATTTACCCACCTATGGGAGAATGATGATTTTGATATGGTCGTGGACCGGATAGAGTGCTTAGATAATTACTTTGAATGTGAGGGTACACCTGAAAGCCAAAAGGTGAAGATATCTAAGTCCAAGGTGAAGGGGGCATCCCTTACTTCGTGGAACTTTGTTCAAGGAGAACGGACAAAGCAAGGAAGGAGCATGATTGCTTCTTGGAATATTATGGTCTCCAAGGTCAAGGAGACATACATGCCTGAGGACTATGAAGTCTAGCTACACAAGAAGAGACAAAATCTCAAACAGAAGGAGATGGATGTAAACACCTATACTGAAGAGTTTTAGAGATTATGCCTAAGGTCAAAACTAGTGGAGAGTGAATGTGTGAAGGTCAAAAGATATCTCAACAACCTTAGAATGAATATACAAGAATAATTGAACCTATTATGTCTTGATACAGTCAATAGATGTTATCAAATAGCATTGAAGGTGGAGGAGAAGATTAAAAGAAGACAAGAAAAGAATAATAGAGGAAGAGGACCAGTTGGTGGAAGAGGATAGAACTTTAGATTCCATGGGGATGCAAGTTAAGAAAACTCTCAAGGAGAAGGTAGTTCTAGAGGAAGTTTCAGAGGAAGAAGATCAAATAGTAGAGGCAGATTTGGAGGAAGGAATGGAGGTCCACTGGGGTGTTACAATTGCAATTAGATTGGTCACCCTACCCACAGATGTCCAGAGAGGAAAGGATCATATGTGTAACGAGAAAGAAGAACACAACTTGTACAAGATGATGCTCAGACTATGAACTCACCATCAAAAGAGTTAGATCCAGAAGAAGGGGTGTGCCTCATGATGAAGAAAAAATTGTTGAAGGTCCCTATCAATCAAGAGTCGTATCAAAGGAAGACATTATTTAGAACTGCATGTAAGAGCCATGGAAAGGTATGTAAACTCCTAAATGACTCTGGTTCAAAAGAGAACTTGGTATCTATTGAAATGGTGGAAAATTTAAAATTGAACAGAATAACTCATCCTTGTCCTTATAAAGTATCTTGGTTAACAAAGAACCAACAAACTATGGTAGATGAGCAATCTTGGGTAGAATTTTCAATTGGGGACTATAAGGATAAAGTCTTATGTGGCATAGTGGAAATGGATCCATGTCATATACTCTTAGGTCATCCTTGGAAATTTTATAGAGAATCCCAACATGATGGGAAAAAGAACACATACACAATCACCAAAGATGGACAAAAGTACACTATGAAACCTCTTAAGGAAGACAAGTGTGAAAAGCCAAATGAAACCATAGCCACCTTGGTAGGGGGAAAGGAGATCATTAAAACCATTAAAGAATCAGACATAGGGTATGCCTTGATCCTAAAACCAAAGGACAAAGAAGTTAATGTAGAGAAGAAACAAATTTCTATGGAGGTACAGAAGTTGTTGAATGCTTACCATGGGGTAGTTGCAGATGATTTGCCCCATACCCTCCCACACACTAGGGACATAAGTCACCAAATAGACCTAATACCAGGCTCATCCCTACCCAATAAGGCTGCTTACAAAATGACACCAGACCAAAATGTAGAAATATCTAGACAAGTTACATATTTTCTTGACAAAGGCCTCATACAAAAGAGTATCAGCCCATGTGAAGTACCATCACTATTGGCTCCTAAGAAGGATGGAAAGTGGAGGCTTTGTATAGATTCTAGAGCACTAAACAAAATCACAATAAGATATAGATTACCTATTCCTAGAATTGAAGACTTGTTGGATCAATTAGGAGGTGCTTCTTATATCTCCAAGATAGACCTTAAATTAGGCTACCATCGTATCATAATTAGGCCTAGGGATGAGTGGAAAATAACCTTCAAAACCAAAAGGGGACTATATGAATGGATTTTCATGTCATTTGGCTTGAGAAATGCACCAAGCACATTTATGAGGCTTATGAACGAAGTCTTTATTGATTTTATTAGTGAATTCATTATTGTGTACTTGGATGATATATTGATTTATAACAGGACCAGGGAAGAGAACTTGAAACATATAAAACAAGTCTTGAGGAGGCTTCATGAACACAAGTTGATGATAAATCTAGATAAATGTGTTTTTATGCAGGAGGAACTAATATTTCTTGGTTTTTCCATTTCAAAAGGAACTCTTAAGATGGATCCTGAAAAGGTAGAAGCCATACTTAATTGGCCACCTCCAAAGACACCTAGTGATGTGAAGAGTTTCCATGGTCTATCCACCTTTTACAGAAATTTCATAAAGAGCTTCAATCATATATGCACACCTATATTGGACACCATCAAAGGAGGTAAAAAGGTAAAGTTCTCTTGTACTGGAGAAGACAATGAAGCTTTTGAGTATCTCAAATCTAAAGTGGCACAATTTCTCATTCTAGTTCTTCCTAACTTTAACAAGGTGTTTATTGTTGAAACTAATGCAAGCAATTTGCCAATAGGGGCAGTAATTAGTCAAGATGGTAGACTATAGCTTTATTTTTCAAAAAAATTGAATAAAGCTAAAAAGAAGTATTCTACTTATGATCTTGAGTTGTATGCAATGGTGCAAGACTTGAAAAAGTGGAGAGATTGTCTCCTACCCAAATAATTTGTTGTTTATACAGAAAATCATGCATTAAGCTTCTTGAATGAACATGATAAACTAAATTGCAGGCATATGAAGTGGGTAGAGCAACTACAAGCTTATACCTTTACAATCAAACACAAAAAGGGTCAAGTAAATAAGGTTGCAGATGCCTTAAGTAGAAGGATAACTTTGGTATAGGAAATCCAACTTTAGAACATTAGTATAGATGTCTTGAATGATCTATATGAGGGAGATGCAGACTTTGGAGAAGCGTATCAGGTTTGCACTAAACTTATGGATGTGTATCACACTGAATTTTTAGAATTTCTGATACAAAATGGTTTGTTATTCAAAGGGGGATAGTTATGTATTCCTAGATGATCCATGAGGGATAACATAATAAAGGAGAATCACTGTAGGAACATGAGTGGACACTTTGGGTTAGATAAAACCCTTGAAATAGTTAGAAGAAACTACTTTTGGCCTAAGATGCAAGTCGACATTAGGAAGTTTGTAGAGACTTGTGTCATTTGTTAAAGAGCAAAGGGTGTGGCTACTAATCAAGGATTGTATCAACCCCTTCCTATCCCAAATAGACCATGGGAGAGCATAAGCATGGATTTCATAATGGGCCTCCCAAGAACCAAGTAGGGATTTGATAATGTTTTTGTAGTGGTTGACAGATTCAGTAAAATGGATCATTTTATACCCTGTAAGAGTACTCGTGATGCATTCAATATTGATAATATTTTCTTTAGAGAAGTAGTCATATTAATGGACTACCACTCACCATTATTTCAGATAGAGATGTGAGTTTTCAACAACATTTTTGGAGGACTCTCTGGAAGAAGCTTGGCACAAACTTATCCTTAAGTTCAGCTTAACATCCCCAAACTAATGGTTAGACTGAAGTGGTCAATAGATCACTTGGTAACCTTATGAGATTTCTAACAAAACAATATGGACAATCATGGGATGTTGTGTTACCACAGATAGAGTATGCATTCAACGATTCTATAAACATATCTACAGGGAAAACACCATTTCAAGTCATCTATGGGATGCA
Organism: Thuja plicata; assembly: GCA_018584345.1. Lineage (NCBI taxonomy): Eukaryota > Viridiplantae > Streptophyta > Pinopsida > Cupressales > Cupressaceae > Thuja > Thuja plicata. The sequence goes on from MU223540.1 coordinate 378,547, forward strand.
CCCCAGAGGCATCATGAAACTTAGGGACATGCCTAATGATGCAAAGGTCAGTGAAGAAGGTGAGGAGTTAGAAGAATTGATCAGATAGATGCATGAACAAGTGAAAGTTTCACTGCAGCAGAATACTAAAAAGTACAAAAAACATACAGATTAGAGAAGAAGGACAATTTACTTTTAGATTAGGGATAAAGTACGGGCTTGTCTTTGAAAAGGAAGACTTCCTAATGGTGGATACTCCAAGTTACAAATGAGGAAAATAGGCACATGCACCATTCTTAACAAGTTTGGTGAAAATGCATATGAATTCACCCTACCCCTACAATTTCCATTTCTCCTATTTTTAATATCTTTGATCTTACCATTTATAAATCTTATGCAACTACTAATGATTCTTTGCAGGAACAAGAACATGTGGAGTGGCTCAAAGACTTACCTCCTAGTGAGTCTATGCAATTGGAGAAGATTCTTGATACCGAGGTAATCAAACAAACAAGGATACATACTTATAGATAGTACTTGGTGAAGTGGAAAGGGTTACCTGATGTTGATGCCACTCAGACACACTCCTCTCAAGTGGAACTTGAGTTTTTCTCACCAGGGGAATATGGTGCAGGCGCACCTATGCTCTCAAAGTACACTCTTGGGATGCCACATTGAACACACTCCTCTCAAGTGGAACTTGAGTTTTTTTCACCAAGGGAATATGGTGCAGGAGCACCTATGCTCTCAAAGTACACTCTTGGGATTCCTTGAGGGTACTTAAGAAGGGAACAATAGATGTAGCTTATTTTCCTTGGGACCCTTTCTTTGTAATAAGGATCATTTTGTAAGACTAGTTTCCACAAGGTATAATTATGAACCTTGGAGTCAAACTTAGTCAAAGGTCCAAAAATGTTGTTTTAGGTTAGTTTTGAGTTATTAGGATGGTTTTGGGTATGCCCAATCCATCTAGGTGTTAGAATAATAAGCAGAATAATGCAAATATAAACACGGAAGAGAACACAAATGACATAGAGATTTAACGTGGTTCACCCAATCCCTGGGCTACGTCCACCAACAGCGAGTCCAATATTTTTATTATTATCCAACGATTACAATCTGAAACCTACAACTCAATACCATCACAGGAAGCTATGAAAATCCCTCATACAATGAAATCTCAAAACCCTAATCCCTTTTCACAAGCATATTTGACCTAACCTAATTAGGGTAAAAAATACTCTGACTAATGGAAAATCAATGGTCGACCCTTTACAATATTAGTAAGTCATCAAGCGCTGCCCCTTGACCCCATCAGGGGCTCTGCCCCTTGACCCCGAGCTTGGGGCCGATAAAGATATGTCTGAGGGGAAACCACGCTAAAAGAAACTGAGTCTGATTAGGCTCCACATACATAACACTAGGGTCCTAATAGGTCCTAGGGAGAAAAGTGGAGCAACATTGCAATAAAAGTTGTCAAAGTTGCAAAAGTTGTTCAACAACTTTTGCAACTTTGTCATAACTACCCCCCAATAGCTCCAAGCTTTTAAAGTTGGTTATGGACATTGGTTTAGGGTTGTATATATCAATGTATGTCGAACATGAAAGGTTGGTTCATGTATTCAACAATTGGCTGCAATATTGAATGAATAAAACATTGTTTTTCTCGAATATCTATGTTATTTTGTACTGTACTGCCATTTTTTTATTGTAAGGTGTTGAATGTATCCTTGTGTTGAGCCTCCAAAAAAAATATTTTGATTGGATTTGGTGGAAGTTAAAGGGATAAATCTTTTGGTTTATCAAGACTGGTCCAAAAACCCTCGCTTCATTAGGGTATTGCAGAGATGTGCCCCTAACTTTGCAACCCATCATGGGGATTCTCATGGCCCTTGGTGAAATGAAATTAGGGTTATTATACTTTATTATTCTAGAAGTGTAGAGTAGGAGGAGCTCGTTTGACCACTTTTCCACCAAGCCCTAATCGAGCATCTCTATGTGCTCAGTTATAGTCAATTGCAAATTAGTGCACAAAAACCTATAGGGAGTGGTTAGGATCAATTTAATGTTAGATTGGGTATCTTTAGGGATATTCAGAGATGTTCTAAGTATTTTAGTATTTTGATCAATCCATCCTTGAAGACTTGCTTTGGAGACCAGACCTAATTAGCCCTTTTAGGCCTCTACACGTTGTGTAAACTTTGTGGTGCAATAGAAGTGTTTGAGTCTAATGATTTGGTGTTGAAAACATCTCCCAAAATGGTACTCAAAATTATAGTTTTTTTGGTAGGGTATTTGGAAGCAACAAAATTTATCTCAGGAAAACCCCCTTCCTAGGGCTATTAGGCAAGCCTATCTAATTAGGCCTAATAGAGCAGTTTGATCCTTGAGACTAGTAGGACTTTGTAGAAGCCCTCAGTGGATCCTAACTTGGATATTTGGGATTAGTATAAGCCTAATCCACTCCATGTGGTGAATATTGGAGAAATAATGCACAAGTATATGATGGATGGAATAATTTTGAGAAAAATTATGGTTAAAACTTTGTGACACACTAGCCTAGTGTGACCGGGATATTTTCTAGCCTACGCCAAGGAGTTGGAGAAACTAAAAAAAGGATTATGGTATTTGTCTTGGAGGGAATTGAAGTGGATAAGACAAGTGATATTCAGATTGGGGTGTAAGGACCAAGAGAACAAGTCAAGTTGTGGTTGGGATTATTGCCTACCTTACCCTGCCGACCTCTGCATTACCTAGTCCTCCCACTTTATCTCAAAATTTGGACGATGGGTGAGTTATAACCTATGTTTACTAAATCTAGTCCCATTATTGGTCTATTAGTTCCCAGTCATCCCGTGCATGTAGAAAATCACTCTTTCTTACTATTTTACTCTATATATTGCATTTCTGAATTATATTTGCATATTCATAGCCCCCATAGCAACGGATCATTGCATCCACTTAGTGCTTGAGCCTTCTTGAGCCTAGTGGATCTTCTTCCTTCCAATGTAAGAGAGGAGATATGTCTAAGCTTCCAATTTTTCCAACCCATCCTAGTGAACCCTATTTCCTCACCATATACGTTGAAATGGATGTTAAGATTTTTGTTCACTTTAATATTTGAAAGGCAATGTTTATATTTATAATTTAATGGAAAATTCCTAGGGTGGAATTTTTCTTCGATGATCAAAAATTATTATTGTTTCATATATTAAATATAATTATGAAGACACCTTAAACAATCATGCAATGTGCCTAAAATGTTAATGTATTGTTAATGGAAATGCTTTCAATACTCAACACTATTTAAATAGATTTTTGTAAAGACAAGTATGTTTGTGATTTAAACAATAGCAAAACAAGGGATTTGTCCATTTACCAACCACAATTCAAAAGCATAGAAACTATAAAAATAGTGAATCAAGAGCACACTAATAGCATGTCAGCGTAAAAAACTATGATATTTCATCAGTAGATTGTAAGTTATATCTAATAGCATACTATAAACTACTAAAGTATTCGCCCTAGAACCATAGTCTAGTAAACCAACAAAAATATAAAGAGTCTTAACATAAAGTCCCCATGAGCGACTAGTAGTATCAACAAAAAAAATGAAGTAAACTAAGCATGAGTAGGAGACTTGTATTCACTACCAACCTATTGGAGCACATGGCTCCAATCCTCAATTAAGAACTTAAATAGTTCCTTGTAGTTCCCTTCATCCTAGGCGTCTTTTTGCAATATTTTTTTTTACATCAGGCGTAAGGCAATAACAGAGTTGTGCATCATGCGAACACTAAACCTAGAAATGTTGACCATCTTCCTTTCTAAATCAAGCTATTTTGTCTTCATCATCTCTAACTTGGTCTTCAACATCCATAGCTCTCTAGTTATGATTTAACTTTTAGTGAAACTCCATTTCATGCTAGTCTTGTTGGCTTCCTCTTTGTTAGGCATTGCATCTAGGGTTAGGTAAACCCACTCCATTTTTACGTTGCTAGAGATGTGCATAGAGCTATTAATTATGGATTTATTTGAAATTTTAGTAGTTTTAGTTTCACCCCCTTCCCCATCAACCCCCTCCCCTTTCATTTCCTTCTCTACAGAATTACCACTCCCTTGATCCTCATCAACATCTTTTGAGTCATAATTAACCAACTGGACCTTTTTCCCCTATCATCTGAGTGACTTGCAAACATATTGGACCTTCCCAGGTTTCTCTCATTTTTACTATGCTCCTCCCTGTCCTCTTCCTCTTCCTCGCTAATCACCTCATAAACGGTAAATTTGGACTTTTGTCCAAATGGAAGTGGTTTTTACCCTCTCTCTTATTATAAGTTAAAGGATGCTAGCCTTACTTTTCAAAACATAGAGTTCAATAGTAATTATGGAGCCTGGTGTAGGATTTTCTGGTGTCCCAAGTCATGAGGCTAATTTAGAAGCATCGAGGTGACGAATACACTTCTTTTTGCTCGGGTCAAGAGTGTTAATAATATTAGTAGGTGGTTGTGAACTCAAATTAGGGGCTTCTTGGATGACAATAGGCTTAAGAGGACATAGGGCTAAATGAAATTGGTACAACTTAAAAATTAGGCCGTAGTATAACAGAATCAATTTTTTGCCTTGGTTTTTAGTGGCCTCAATAACCTTCCTAACTAAGTTGTCTATAAAGTTTAACAAGAAGGGGAAAGAAATAAGGCCATGTTTCCTAAAATGGTTTCATGGAGGCATATATAAAGATATGTATGTTAGTATGTAATGATGTCTTTTATTTATATCTATAAACATTCAACAATGACCCCATAAATAAAAATCAATACACAACTGATATACTTTTTAAAACATTAAAACTAAATATTCTTAGAGAAATAAAAATAAGATATTTTTTAATAATGTCAAAAAAAATGTAAAATAAATTAAAATATGCCTTAAATAATTCTATAATAAAATCAAATATTTTTTTAAGAAAAATAACTATAAGATAAAATAAAATAATACATGTTAGATCCTGCCATAAAATGCATGAATAATCATTGAAGGACTAAAATATTAAAAGTCTTCTTACTGCACTTTATTAAATTACCAGAAAACCAAAGATAGTTCTCAACAATCAACATTTTTGACAAACTTTGAAAAATTTCATGTAGCTTTATGTAAGTATCATTGCCCTTGCCAAATGTGACAAATCCAAAGACACTTTGTAATGAGGGAACCTCCTATTATTTGGAAAAAAGATAATAAACAAGATGAGATCAATAATAGAATATACATAATGAAATAACATTTATTAATTTTTATAAATTGAAATCTGGCACTTGAACCTTAGTTTTGTGAACCTATTACATTTGTTGTTTGTCAATTTGGATATCACTTTTTAGAAGGTACACTATAATCCTACCCATGGTATAGCTTGTTGTTTTGATTCTTTATACAAAAGATGTTGTGAGAGCCTCGCTAAGAAAATAATTTGTCTCAAATTTACTTGTATAATATAGTTAGTTATAGATGAAGAAAATTTTTTAAAAACTTAGAAGAGTTCATGTTGTGAAATAATTCATTCTTAAGATATCATAAACAAGAGCACACCCCTCGAAATGAATTAATCTATAATAATCTACAAAAATATGCTTTGTGAATTATAAATCAGTAAAATTTATTCTACTCTTGTTTACAAATAGTACTTACTATTTAGAAATTGAACTAAATTCACATAAATTGGATATAAATGCAAAAGAAAAGCATACACCGTGAATTTAACCTTGATACGACTGAATCCTATTTTTTGTAAAAATAGATAAGACTAAAGTATCCAACACCATCCATAAGCCTATTAGATTAAGAACATTTTGATTTTGATATTTTTTAGATTAACTACAACACACTCCAATAAATTAATGCCTAAACATTGACTATAATGGATGCTTCCTACAATATCAAAAAAAATAGCAGAAAGTAAAAAAAAAGGCCAATGCTCATCCAATTTCAAAGATACATTATAGATATGCTACTAGATTTTCTCACTAAATTCATCCAAGGAAAAGCAAACCTGGTGTTCAAAAGTCTAAAGTTGAGTCATTTGATTCAATTGGAATGTTGGTCATATCCAATATTCTATAAACATTAAAAAACATAGGGCAAATGTGGTCAAAAATGGTGCAAAGGGAAACAAATTCACATCATTTCAAACATATTGACACTTCAATCCAAAATTATAAAATTAAATTCATCAAAATTTACTTAGATTGAACACTAAACTCAAAATAAAAGAGAAATTTGAGAGAAGAATAACCTAAGTACTAAGGTAGCAAATATTTTCTAAGTTTCTTCGATGAGGAGGCTTTGAAAATGCCTCTTTCAAAATCTATCTATTCATAGCATAAATTTGTTGTCAAACATTAAACTAAAGCAACTTAGACATAAATTTGATGTAAGAATTAGCTAGACAAATTGTTCTAGCAAGCTTGAATAAGGCTCATGAAAGAGACATTGACCTAAACCTTCAAGTCAATCTAGATTTTGTTGGTTACAATGACAACCTAACTCTAACCATTGTCAAATTAACCATTATGTAGATTTTAGATATCTCCAATAACTTCTTTGTCTCTCTCACATCAAGTTTTCTTAGAAGATCGAAAAAAATAAAATAGCATATGTAAGCAAAGTGTTGATGAGATTGGAAAAATGTAGAGGGCATGCTTAAAAATTATTCAATGGAAGTCATAATTATAGCCACCTAACATTGTAGACAATATCCTCTCAAATATTGTTTGTTGAGTTTTTTTTTGTATAGACTATACAACAATAAATTTCTAAGTTATCCAAAAAGATATTTATTTAATATAATATATAATAAAATGTATAACATATACAACAATTGTATTGTCTGCCAAGAATTTAATAGTGTTGCCATTCAAGAATTTAATATTGCTGACCTTTGCACAAAGATATACAGTTTGGGGGGGAATTAAATTTTGTGAATGTTTGCAATATTCACCAATAAAATTAAAGGAAAATGATATTTTTAGTATTATCTAAAATAACAAATAAATAAAAACTATAGACTTTTTTGTTCAATTTTTTAAATTATTGTGATGATTGGTTTAACTAATAGCAAAAAAGAATGTAATGAATTTCAATTTTTTTTTTTCAGCGTGATGATTGGTTAACCTAATAGCCAAAAAGAATATAAGAGATGCATAAGTATTCATGCTTGTCGGCAAGAACTAATAATTTATATTTGGCCGGTATATAGACGTCAAAATTGTTTTCTGAAACATCTTATATTCTATTAATAAAGATAATATTGGAAATATTTTAATTGTTAATGGGGTTAATATTAGTGAGTTTATATTTATAATATATTATTATTTTGATGTGGTACTTTAAATAGATAGTAATTTATCTTTTATGATAATCAACAGTAAAACAAGGGTGTTGACCCTTACAAAACCATAACCCAAGGCCATAAAGATCAACAACACACTAACAACAAAAGAACATCAAAAACTATTTAAATAAGAATCATCGATAAGCAACCATAGACATAGTAGTCAAACATCCCACATCCAACTAGCTAATAATTATTTTATAGACAAAAGTAGTATTCAAAAAGTTTTAACTCCTAATCCAAACAACACTTATAAGGCGCCTTCCATAAAAAATGCTCATCCTAGACATAGAGTCCATATCAAAAGACCAAAACAAAAGATAGTTTTTAAGAGCCCCATAAGGTGGTAAGAACCATAACCATCCATAAACTAAGCTTTACGGGGGACCTCAATGTCATATCCCAAATGGTAGAACACATGGCTCTAATCGTTTGTAAGGAACTTGAATAAATTATTGTAGTTGCCTATTAGTAATAACTGAGAGGGGGGGTGAATCAGTGGCCTCAAAAATTTATCCTTCAAACTTTAACCACTAATCAATAAACCTCAGATTATTATGTCCCTAAAAGATGCATGCCATGAAATACTAATAATGATTTAACTATCTGTTAGTTTTCCTTGTCTGTCCTTATTCTCCTTGATTATTGATAAGCAGTATAACTGTTTATCGAAACTCAATAAATAAGCAGAGTATACCGATCAACCCAGTGTTAACTATGTACAATAAAGAAATGAATCATACACACATAACACATGAATTTTTAACGTGGAAACCCTGTCAAGGGAAAAACCACTGGGACTGGTACCCCAAATTTTCACTTTTCTGAAGTGAGACATGTTAGGAGCCAACCCTGTTAAAGGTTACAAACACACTGTTAAGTGCAACCTTGTTAGAGGATTTTATACATAGAGGTTGTCACTTAGTATCGAGCATCTATTGCTACCATCCTTGAATCAGCCTCCTTCTTAGACTGTCAATAGGTATCGGGCAAGTCCAATGCTACTTTTATGAATCAACCTTTTTGACACTCCTTGGGATGTACCTCAATATATAGAAGATTGTTAAGTCCTGCTCTATTAAGAGACTTGATGCTTCAATGGTTAAACTAAAAAACTATGACCTGTTCATGATGCAACTTTGAATTACAGATTTTTAGATCTATTTAAGTACATTACCTCTTTGATCAATGTATCAATTCAATTCTTTGTGCTCCACACTTTTTGCTCTGTGATGCTGTGCTTCACTATTCGTCAGTGTTTGCAGAATTCTTTAGCTCTCCTTCAGCTTGATTGATAAGGGTTGTGTGAAGATATTCTTCATCAGTTTCTCTTCAGCATCCTCTTTCTATTCACTCCCCTTAATCCCTTTTTCATGCTCTACGAAAATGAATTAAGCTTGTCTCTTATATAGACATGATATTCACTGTTTCTTGATTCTTGGCGTGAAAAACAATCCAACCAATTTGATTTAAATCATAACTCCTAATTTATCTCGTAGTTATATTCTTGCCAACTGTACAAATCTTCTTTAAATCAATCACTTAACTCTGGTCGAATAAAACAAAGAAAACAACCAGTTAAGTCTATCTTTAGCTCTTGCCAGCTAGACATTTTGTCATTTTCTGAACTCTCTGTTTCGTCGGTCAACTCTGCAGTTAGTCATCAGTGACAATTGACAGTTCCATCAGTGTGACTCAAGTTAGCTTCGGGATCTCCGTCCATTGGGCATCATTGGATTTTTACTCGTCGAGCATCCTATGGTTTTGCTTCATCGGGCAAAACTATCTTCTACTTGTCGGGTATCACTATGACTTTTCTTCTTTGCTTTTAGTGATGGTGTGCACTCCGTTGGTGTTGTCTGTCACTTAGTGAATACTTGACTTTTATGCATTGTTGAAAGCATAACCTTTGTTCCATTAATTCTCTAAAGTCTTTGGCATTATGTGCATGACCATACAAATGATATCAAGTTGACATCAATGACAATACAAACCAATTAACTGATATAATGCCTTGCATTATCTTCAACTTAACATTATCAAACATTCAATTAGTTACATGTCATCAGTTGCCATCATCTTTTCCATCTTTTCCAAGAATCTTTTGCTACAGTAGACATAGTGAAGTAGTATAATTGTTTATAACTAGAAGAGTAAACCTACAAATACTTCCCATCTTCCATTCCATTTCTACCAATTTATTTTTTAGGCTTCCCACCTCACTCTTTAGATTAGCCAAATCCACAATATTATTATGGCAGCCAACACAAGCCAAGTTGAGGTTGGTAGGATTGGTATTTTCTTCTTTAGACATCATGTCTATAGTGAGGTCAATGGGTTCCTCCTTCATGTTATCGTAGATATAGGTGGAACTATTAGTAGTGTAATTATTACAAATACCAATGGTATTTGCTTCAGCTTCGTCTTTGTCCCTCATCTTTCCCTTTTCATATTTCTCCTTAGTTTTCTCATTCCCTTGTTAAGCATTATCCTCTTTCGAATCATAGTAAAAAAGAAGGTTCCTCCCTTTCCTACCTATCTTGGCAGCCAATTTGTTAGACTTGCAGGGGTTACTATGCTCTTCATCAGTCTCATCCTACTCCTCATTGATCACCTTATAAACAAAATTTTTAGCTTCCTTGGTGGGGGACAAGGCATTTTTCCATTTTATTTTAGTGGTGGATAGCTTGGATGCTTTACCTTTCAACCTACTGGTATCAAGGGTGGGGGCATCATAATTCAATGCTTCAGGACTACTAGGTCGGGTACCAATTTAAGGGCTTACAAGTGGAAGATACACTTCTTTTGACTAGGCTCTAGTGCATCAATAATGTTAGCAACTAGGGGATTGTAAAACAAGGGCCTCACAAACAAGAATAGTTTTGGGACATCGCGTCGAATGAAAATTATAAAGCCAGAAAAATATACCTTGATGCAAAGGGATGAGTTTCTTTGTAGGGTTCTAGCACTCGCGTTTGCATCCAAAAAAACAAATCTAGAGAATTAAGCAGCAAGAATGGAAAAGAGGTAATTTTATTATTTTTGAAATGGTTGAGGAGGGGCATGTGATAGTATTAGTAAACTTTAAAATTACCTTCAAGAGTGAAATATTGCATGATCATGAGACAAACCTAATCCTAGATTGGTAGCAATTGCTCCCTTTCGTAGCCTTCCTGCATCTTGATCAGAGCTTCAACACCTTTCAAAAATCTATTTAGGTTGTCATTATCCACCACTCAACTTGTCTTCTTTCATTTCCTACCATCACAGGATAGCCCAGTAGCCTTAGCAATCACCTCCTCATTAATTTCAAAGGAGATGCCCCTGAAAATAACTATCTTGTCTTCCTAGGAGCTAGCAAGATGAACAGATAAACCCTCATTGGACCCATTAATAGATTCAATATACTCAGAGACCCTCTCTTCCCTACAAATATGTAATACAAAGGGGTCATTTTTAAAATCACATGGCTTACCAAGCTCAATGCAGACACGGTCCCCACCCATCACTATAGTAGAAAGACGATAACTAAGATTACTCGCTACACAAAACAAAATTGAAACCCTTGATACCATTAGAAAAAAATACCAAAAGAGTGTTTTAAAGGAAAAATAAAGACTTGCCTATCCAGTCAGGTATAATCATTAACCAGCCCCCCAAAAACTTGGCTCATGTGGGCTACAACTCCCTATAAGTAAAGGTATTTTTAACATAGAGTACAAGGAGTGCACTCCTCTACAAGGGAGGCAATAACAAATGCATAAGTGACATCTCATCATAGTAGAGCTCAACATCAGGTTTGCGTAATTACCATAATTGGCTAAAGGGAACCTAGGTTGGTTAAAATGTATTAGGGGATAACAATGTCCCATCTAATAAGGTTATTACACATCCCTAGACTGTTATGCAACCTCATCAAGTTCACATTTAAATTCCAAATAGGCTTTTCATCAAAACTATCCCACTCTGTACAAAAATGAGTAGGCTTACAACCAATCAAGATTCAACACCATGAAGTATATAGCAGGAACCACCACAACCAATTCAATTTGTCACTCCCCATTCCATCTAGAGGTTGAACTATCTAATCTCATGAGATTTTATATATCAACTAAGAGGGGATATTGTCTCCTCTAACACCTAAGTCACTCGAAGTTGTATCTAATTGTAGATAATGAGTTTGTTATTACATTACCTTCTATGTAAACATGGTTTATATCAAAGGAATAGAATCCCATAAGAACTCTTTGTATATCTCTCATAATTATCTCAATTAACCAGTTAACCCAAGATAGCAATGACAATTTTCAAGTCCCATTCTATAAGAATAGCACTGACACCAATTGAAAGTGCTATCTTAAGACCTCATAAAAGACTCATTCCTTCTACTTGGTTTTTCATATAATTCTGCAAGTTACCACTGTAGGCAACCATTAAAATTCTAGCATTCAATCTAATCATTCCTCCAGTAGTAGAAATACCTTGAATTTGATTTTTCATTCCATCAAAGTTAAGCTTGAACCAACCTAGTTTAGGGAGGGTCCATTTGGTGTTTCTCCTATTTAATCTATTTGAGTTATCAAAATTTGCATAGGTGTCCACAAGGCCCCAATTTATGGAAATTTGGTTATCAAGTGGAGAGGGGGGAAGTAGGGACAAGGACATGAAGAGATAACCAAGTTCTCCAAAAGCATTATGTGGAAGATCTTAAAAAACTATATCAACCAAGCACTCAACACCCTAGAAAATTTTGTGGTTTCTCTCCTTCCAAATGATCTAACTTAAATGGGGAGGGATTTGCTTCCAAATTTTCTTGATAATGGGGTTGAAAGGAAACCCCTCCACTTGTAAACTAGTTTTTGAACCTACTGATTCCTAACCTAGATAGTATTAAACAAGGTGAACACCTTATTCAAAAAAAAAAGTGTGAATAGACAATGGATAATCAGGTGAGCAAAAATTTACTCACCATGCTTACAAAGGGCACAATTGTTAAGAAATTCAAATACATTATTATTAAGGCTATCCTACATAATAATTTTATGGTGCATGGTCATCCACCAAATTAAATTGACTTTAGAGATCACATGGGAGTTCCAAACTCTTTTCTGCAAGTCCCAACATTACCTATACATAGAAGCAAGTGATAAGAAGTCTTCATAGTGAATTTGTCACTATTATGATGGATCCAAAAGAATCTATCCTCATTCTAAAACATCAAAATTCCCACCTTTTGGAGCCCTTGTTGCAAATCAAAACATAGAGGTAGGAGTTGTTGTCGATCTTGACAACAAAGAGAGACATTCTTTCATGATTTAAAATCGGCTAAATAATCGGCCACCTGGCCTCCAAAGAAATGTTTTGCAGTCTGAAAGAGGGAATTGAATAGTGGATAGGAAGATAGGGGTGTATCCTTTAACCACATATCATCTCAGAATTGAATTGAATTGTATGACCATTTCCAATTTGTCATTTCAAACCCCAAAATAAAATATTCTTGCATTTAAAAATGTTGTTCCAAATTTTTGACCTGCTAGAGAGACATTGTGTCATAAGGAAATGGTAGAACCTATCATTATTCAATTACTTAGCAGTCATGATGTCACGATAGTTGGATTTATGTGAGACAAATTCCAACCAATTTAAGCAAAAAGGGCCTTATTAAGGTGAGAAAGTTGCCTTATGCTTAGTCCTCCCATTATTTTTTGTTGGAAAACTTTGTCCCAACTAACAAGGGTAGACCTATTTTCTCCACCATACCCATCCATAAGAAATTTATTTGCATTATGTATATATTCTTAGTCATATAATTTTAAATTTGAAAGAGGGGGAGAAAAAAATAAGGATCTCTTGAAAAGAAGTTGCCAGGTATTTGAATTTGCTAGTACTGTTGAGGAGTCTACATTTCCAACCAACCAATTTGCATTGATTTATCTCAAGGATTGAGTTATAAAAGGTGTTAGAAACCTATTTAAAAGTGATCAAAAGCCCAAGAAAAGAACTAGGGAGATTCACATATTGGCAACCTAGTATATTTTTTATTTTGTTCCACAGACTGTCAGAGGTGTTAAAGAAATAGAAGTTACTTTTATCATAGTTGATAGTCTAGCCCAAGACATAGACATATTGATTGAGAAATAATTTACAAACTCCAGATTTAATTACCGAGTTATTACCAAAAAGGATGGTATCATTCATGAATTATTGAAGGGTAATAAGGGGCAAAGTGGAGGTAGGTCAAGCCCTGGAGTTTGCTCTCATCAACCAATCTTCGAATGTTTCTCCCCAGAACCTCAAACAAGATTATAAAGAGATTTGGGCACAAGGGATACCCTTGTCTAATGCCTAGGGTGGCTCCAAAAAAACTCCTCTAGGCTCCATTGACCAAGGCAGAGTAACATATAGTAGTCATGGATTATTTAATCAAGTCAATAACTCTGCTATCATATCCAAATTTCTCTAAAAATTTAAATAGGAAGTCCCACTTGACCCTATCATAGTCCTTATAAGTATAGTTTAAATGCAATCCTCAATTGATGACATGTATCCATGGAGTTAATAGCTTCATGTGGGTTGTAATGGTGACGTCAAGAATGTTTCACCCAGGTATGAATCCTTTCTCATTGCAATTGATGAGGCTTTCCAACAAGGATTCAATCATATTAACCAGGAATTTAGAAAAAATTTATAAACCATATTGAAAAGGATAATTAGCCTATAGTCAGTAAGAGTGTGTGGATCATAAATCTTAGAAATTAATATAATTAAGGATCTATTCAACTCTTTGAGTAGTCTACCTTCCTAAAATAGTCCTTAGTTGCAGAAGTGACATTTGGGCCAACTAAATACCAAAACTCCTAAAAAAAGCAGGAGGGAAGCCATTTGGGCCAGGGGATTTAAAAGAAACCATGGAAAAGTTATCTATCCTAACTTATTTTGATGTTACTAGGGCTATAATTTTTGCATTGAAAACAACACTAACAACCCTTGGGAGGTAGTCTAATAACTGATCTTCTAGATTCTTGTCTAGAGCCTAACCTTCATCTTTGAACATCTTGTAGAAATAATTTGAGGCCATCAAATATAGTTTGGTATCCTCTATTATCACAAAGTTAGTCTCATCCCTTAGGGTTAGAATAGTTTTTCTCCTCTTATGCATGCTATTAGAGCGGTGGAAGAATGTCGAATTTTGATCCGCCTCTTTCAACCACTAAATCTTGTATTTTTGTTTCTAAAAATTTATTCCCTATAAATATTTTGTTTCCATTTGATTCTTAGAGCTTCCTCCTCATTATGTGTTAGCATGGAGAATTATCCATTGGCCATTTTTTCCTGGATGACAATTTGTGTTACACATATTTCTTTCTTTTTCTAAAAAATGTCTCAAGTGTGAACTTGTTCCATCCCTTAGCATTCCTTCTAAAGATATTAAGTTTTTTCACCCCATGATACATTTAAATTCCATAGAAAGGGAAACTCCATCAATTTTAAATGTAACTATGTAAATTGAGGTGTGTTGTCCACATAATTTCATAGCGAAATAGACTATACCTCTTTTGGAACCTATTATTCCAGTCTAGCAGGACAGGATTGTGGTCAGACACTATTTGAGAGAGGGGGGTTAAGACCAAACTGAACACAATATCCCAGAATTAGTAGAACAAAGAAATATTTCCAGCTTGACTTGAATAAGATTATTTCCTTTCTTATGGTTTGACCATGTGAAGAATTATCTTGTCAGATCAATGTCAACCATGCCAATATTATTCATAAATTTTGATAGATCAAGCATGCTATTAGAGTATTCATCAAGCCCACTTGACTTTTTAGGGGGGGGGGGAGTTATTAATTAAAATCACTCATTACTAACTAGTGTGAAGTATTAAATTGTTGGATATGGTAAGAGATCTCCTCCCATAACCATTTCCTACCAAGGTAAGAGTTGGGGGTATAAACATTAACAAAAAACCATGTGTTGGTATTTGATGCAAGTTTTATAGTCAAACAGTTATGACCAAAATACATAAATTTTCCATCCACCTTTTTTATTGATTCCACATGGTTGCTATACATCCCGGAGCACCATTAGCCTCACTAATACAAAACTTAGAACATAGCCACAAAACCTTCACAATTGTGTTGAAGGAGGATTTTTTCATCTTAACTTCTTGAAGAAGAAGAACGCATATACCGTATTAAAAAATGCAATTCCTTAAACCATATTGTTTTGGGGGGCCATTCAAACCCCTCATGTTCCATGAAAGGAACCTCGTTTCTTAGCTTTGGTTTTGGAGTCTGTGGTCCTCTTCTTGTCATTGGAAATTTCCCTCATGATCTCGATTTTCCTTGTGATGCACTGCAATGGGAAATCAACCTCGGTCTCTGACACAAAATTTTCCTTCTTTTTTTTAGTTTTCTTTTTCTATGTCATCCAATCCTCCTCACCCATAAGAGTACTAGTTGACACATCCTATGAGGAAATGGACTTGTGTTGTGGGGGGTATAAGTAGGAACTCATGGGATGTTTAAACCTCATTCCAATAAAGATAGGAAGAGGTTGGGATGTCCCCTAGGCTAGGGAGCCACAGTGGAGGGGAGGGGTATAAACACCTTCCTATAGTAGAGGTGTCTGATCTAGAGTTCTTGGTGAATCCTCCACCTATCTAGCTTTCTTAGGGTTTTCTAAAAGTTTCAAAAGTGTATTTGTAAACGGGTATTCATCACTATAAGAGTTAGAATCACCCACATCAAGGGGGTTGTGACCCTCATAGGGAAGTAAATATCCATTTTAACTTTTATGGCTCTTTATTAGGGGCTTTAATATTAGAAAATACATGTATCCATTTCGAGCATTTCTAACAAAAAAAACATAGCATTTTCATACACCAACCCTTATGCCCACTTATCCAATTTAGATAGAAAGGTGATGAATTAAGAAGAGTTTTGTTAACAATAACATTACCATAAAAATAGGCAAACATTTAATTTTATTTCTCCTTAGTCACCTCAACTATAGAATTGTAGTGGCCAAAGGTGTTGCCAATCTAGTGAAAAAGCTTCTCATCCTAAAAATCTAGTGGTAGTTCATGCATACGAACCTAGATGGGGGTTGTTCGACTAAGATCAACTACATGATCAACTCCTGGCTTCCATCTGCAAAGGGAAAGAAAGTACTTCCCATAGGCTCATGAAACTAAAAGAATAATAATGAGATCTATTAAAAATATTAGGTACTAAGAGGGGGGGGGTGAATCAATACAAACAAGTAATGAACAAGTTCAACAACCAATTTGAATAACAACAATATTAATTTCCAAACCACAAAGTATATAACTCAAGTAAGAAAATATAAGTAAACAATGTCGAGCATCCACAAACTCATCACACATGAAACAAATATTTTTATCTTGTAAACCCTGGGTCAAAGGGAGAAAACCATTGTGGGGATGACACCCACAAGCCCACTACTACAATAAATGAGTTTTCCCTATTAGGAGATACAAATACCCTTTCTGAGGTTTCATCCTATTAGGAGTGACAAGTACACTATTAGGAGTACAATTAGATCAGTTATGACCTACCTCACTAGAGGATTTAAAACTCTTTCTATGAGTTCACCCAGTTAAGAGATTTACAATAAGAACCTATTAGAGTTCACCCGGTTAAGGGATTTTGCTTGCTGCAACTATTAGGGAACAACAAGATGAATGATTTGGATGTAGCATTGCTTGCTTGTCAGATCCAATATTTTCTTTGTACTCCCATAACTTCTCACTACACTGAATCTATCAGCTATCTGATCACAACCCTAAATCACATTAATTGTAATTATAAAACCTTAATCGCATCACTCACAACAACAACCATTTCAATATGAGTAGTTCCCTTTAAATGCACAATTTGCACTCACATTAAATATACCAAAAATTATCTTCAAATTCTTTCTCACATAAGCACCATGTGCTAAAGTGATGATCTTGATGTTTAACATGTTTTATCATGACCGCGTTGGATCAAAATAAGGTCTGCAAGTTATATCTCCAAGTAGTCAAACATGTTTTGACTTCTTGTATCACCATAAATTCACCTCATACAATTGCATCAATCCCATAAATGCCAACTCATCACTTCATAACCTATATTCCACATCATCACATCATCATATATCATCACACTTACTATACCGCTCACCGATCTGGGATCTACTAATAGTTGCACAAGAACACAAGTGTTCTTACCTGACTCAGTGTTTGTGACATCAAAAACTCTCTTACCAATCAACCAAATGAGTTGTGGTTGGAACCACACTAAAATATGAATATTTTGATGTTTTACCTATGACCACTCCTCATGATTCTACTTCTACCACGATCGCCACCAAAGTGTTGTCCTTATTGTCTACCGATCTTCTAGATGTAGCCAGTTTCCTGCATTACAGATCATGACTTCTTCTTCTTCTTCTTCTTCTTCTTCTTCTTATTCTCTCTTCCTCCTCCTCCTCCTCCTCCTCCTACTTTCTACAACTTTCTCCTCTTCCTTCTCATAAATCAATTCCTCTAAATATTCCATAGGAGATGGTGAGAACGAATCCTCTTTACCTATAATGTCTACTATCTCAATCTCATCTCCACTAGTTTTTGATAAACCAATCTTTTGTACCTTAATGCTCTACACTAGGTTAGAGACATCAATAACAACATCCCCAATTAATTGATCTACAAGATAGGTTTCATCTACCTGAATAGGTTCATTAGATGAAGCATGATCTTTCTCTTCTTGTGTTGCTACTTCCTTTTTGTAGTAACTTATTCCATGCCTCAACAACCTCATTACAAATTCTCTGTGTTTCATCAATCATAATTATAGCTGCTTTGATCTTTATTTTTAATTTAAGCTTGTGAGCATCAATCATTATCTTGGCATCTTCAACACATAGTTCTGGTTGCACTTGAATTAGTTCTTGCTCTAAGATTTCTCTATCCAACTACAATTTTGTACTCCATCTAGCATCTATTAATTGATATAGTTCATCAGGAATGCAAGAATGAATCTCTAAAGGGGTTCTACATAATTTGTGAAAATGATACACAATGACATCTTCTATCTTCTTCTTGTCTTCACCACTACCCAAGGTGTATCTTCTGCCAACTATACCTAATCTATTATTATCCACAATACCTTTTGTAATATCATCAATAGAAGGAGCCTTCTTTGTTATCCACTCTTTTTCAGTTCAGAGGCATCCTTATCAGATTCTGTCCTTTCTTCCTCATCCTCTTTAGTTTCCTTCTGATCACTCTTCTTGTATATTTTTTTTCTCTTCCTCTTGTATGTCTTCTTCAGAATAGGAGTATTTTGACCTTTCTTCCTTGTTGATTCCACCTTTGACTTAACTTCCTTTGCTGTTGGTTTTCTTTGTTTTCTCTTTGCCTTTTCCTAAGTTGAAGGAATGTTAGCTAAAGGGTCTTTAGTTTCAGTTACAGTAGTGCAAGATGTTCATGTGTATTCACTACCAAACTTGTGCTCTAGGTTAGATAACATTCTCCTTGATATCCTCTAAATGATCGATTTCCTAAATTCCCTTTGAATTTTAGCAAAAGCTTCATCATATAAGCCAAATATTTGTACTTGTTTGTCTAAAGGTTTTGACAACAATTCATCAACATGTAGATTTACTAAATCACCCTCTACTTCATACCCCATAGGTGCAAGCCAATATTCCTAGGTTCAATTGCCTGCACAATGCATGTAGCAGTGTCTACTAGAAAACAAATGTCATTTTTGTACTTCTCTACAATGCTAGCTGGTATCATTTCACGTTTATGCATCTTAGTTTGGAATTATTTAAAATATCCCCACATGACATTGTTAAAGTTATCACCTAGTTCCTTTATGAATTCACGTATCTGAACGACTATCAGTTTATCCTTTGACCATGTAACTTTACCTCTATCGGGGAAGAAATGAGGATATATAAAAACATACATACCAATAGGGAAACATACTTAAATTATTGTTTCTTATATTTCTTTATCCTCTCCATGTTTTCCATAAACTGACTCATGGTCATCTCACATAGATCATACATTAAATCAACTCTAATAATTTGATAGGCAGTAAGGATAGCACCACCAGGCACACTATTAACATGACTTGACTGGTATACTCTATAACCTATCACTATGGATGAAAAGAGAACTTCCTTGTATTCAATGTGATCAATTTTCATTGCTCTATGGTCTTGTTTGGATTTGGTTAGGTTAGTAACCAAATTTATTGCCACCATTCTAAATGTGCATTCAAGTCCTTGAGCTTGAGACCATGTAACCCTGTGAATCATGATCCTAGAAATCTTGTGTGGCATGTCCAGTCAAATAAATTAATCATGGACTCTTCTTAACACATAGCAAATCTAATCGAGATTTGTTTTATACTGTACATATATGCACCACACAATGTTGATATTCTTTATCAATGTAAACTCTTTGTAGCATTTTAGTTTTAGGTTGGGTTTGTTGTGTTTCAGTTTTCAGCAAGTGCTTGTTTCAGCTTTTGGTTGGACAAATTTTCAATTTTATAGGTTTGGAGTTGACTCTATGCCCAATGAATTTGCATAAGGTAGCTGGTCTATTTTTGTTTAGCAGGAAAACACCCTTGAGAGTTCGCCAAAAATGTTACCTATTTTTCACCTATAGCTCAAATATGTAGACTTGATTATAATTTACAAGCTAAGGTACATGTTTGTTAATATTGAATTCCAATATTAAATGTTTGCTAAACAAGATCAATGTAGAATGTAAATGATGTACTAAAATGAAATTAAATGCCAATCAAAAGGAATGTTTCATTTTTATTTGCAAAGGTATTACAACAGTGGAATATCATACATAGGTTTGCAAGTTACAAGTTCTTTTGATATAAAAGAAGAAACAAAATTGATCTCACATAAGTTGTGGGATAGCTAGAAAAGACTATTCAAAATAAATGCACAAGTACAAAAGTCAAGAATAGAGAAAAGGACAAGATCCACCATTTCTTGAGGGAATGACAGATTATGTTGTAGACTAGATATGCTGGTTGAAGAATCGATCTCATGTCTTGAATATACCTGCAAGGTTGTGGAAATGGTGTTATTCCAAAGACTGATCAATGGAAAATGTAAACCGTGTCTCTAGAAATTGATTTCCATACACTCAGTTACATCAATATGGAAGGAATTAGAAAAGTCCAACTGAAGATACAAATAAGTCACATGTTTTTTACTAACAAATTTTTATCATGTGCAGCTACAGGAATGAAGACATTAAAACTATTAAAGGGACATAAATTCTGAGTATGAAACCTTTTAGATTTTTATTTACCACATTGCATATCTAGATTGAAGTTAAGGACTATCCAAGGGATATTTCATTCTCACGTGAAACATTGTGGCTCAATACTTAGGTGTAACTGATGATCAGATGCCTCAAAGGGTGAAGGTTAAAAAATTTGTAGGAATAATAATAGCATTGAGATACTAGCATAGGTTGTTAGCCATGAGTCACAAATAAAGTTCCAAACAACATGGCATTATAAGCTAATACAATTACAGGTGCTAAAGAAGCAAATATACATGGTCAAGAGCAAGTTGGTATTGTTAAAGTCAAGTAGATTTTTCTTATAAACCAACACAGTGATATGTTGTATACACTGTCAGGGAGCTAAAAGTCATAAAGAGAATGATGTAAAATGCTTATGATATTACAATGTATTTTCATAAAAATGAGAACATCTACAACATTTCAAGAAAGAGAGATAGTTCCGATGCACTTCATGCAAAATGTTACATAATGACTCAAACTAGGTTTTGATGAACCATCAATTACAATTCCATGAGGTCAAATACAAGTCAATTCTTAATGTATATAGGATCATATAACATGATAGGATATTTGAAGGAACCAGTGTGCAATAATAGATGTCAGAAATATTGTGCTTAAACTTTCAACAAAATATTCACGCACTTATAGTTTTTCTCTTCATTTATCAATAGATTTTCAAAAAGTGAAGGAAAAGTTCTTATTATCACAGTGAGAGTGTATAATAGAATCAGAGTTTTGAAATATCCAAGGGCAGAAGCTGAAATATATAGATAGCTACAACATCAAAAAGGACATGAAAGGATGCAAATGAAAATAAGAACACTGCTAATCTTTTCACAAGGTATATTTGAATAACAAGGAACAAATACTCAAAAGCATAAAATAGTAAACAATGGTGTGAAATGATTAGATCAAGACAATAAGAATGCAATGAAAATCAAAAGAGGAGTACCAAAGTGACTGAGATGAAAAAGGATAAGGTCATGTTGTAGTCATAGTGGAAGAAAAAGAGCATTAGACAAAGTTGTGATAGCCAAAATGCAGTCCAAGATGAAGATTTCACAGTCATAAAATCTAGTACATGAAGGAATGCATGTCAAAAGTACAAGAAGCACAAGAAGTCATGGAAAAGAAAGACATCCATTCAAATAGTATTCTACATGTATAATGAAGAAAAGAATATCATGAGTTGGGGAAGCTAAAATACAACAATATAATGTAATTGCACTAAAAAAGAGTAAAATAATATATATTCATAGCTAGGTAACAAAGATAGCAATCCGAAGTACCGATAAAAAATATATATATATAGCAATTAGAAGTAATGAACTATCATAGTAATGCACCAATCATAATAAGGGAAGATTGTATGTTTATCACCGCTACAAATACAAGTGAATATGAGCATATTGAATGGGTCAACAAAGGAAGTATCATTGTTACAAATACTACAAGGACACCTATATGTTATAGAAGCAAGTCATCATATTTTCTAGAACAATTGATACAAGAACAAATTAGTTATCAGAGCAATCAGATCTTTAGTTACAATGCCATGATAAAATACAACATTGTCAAACCATAAAGTTCAAATGAAAATGATAGTCTTGTTATACATAGGATGGAGAAATATTGTGTGATCGAAAAAAAGAAAAGGAATAATTTTTCATATGTATGACTGCTCAGTGCCTTAAAAAATAGTGATATATTAAAAGGGGAGCTTCACAGATTTGTAATGAAATTAAAAGAGAATAAAAAATAATTAGTTAATTAAACATTGCAATAGTGGAGATACATGTCTCAGAATAATCTAAAATGGTTATTAAGACTGTTCCATTATATGTAATGGTAGACAAAGTAACAAAATGAAGGTAGCCCTTCAAAAGAGAAATCAAATAAGAGAAGGTTCACCATTATATGCATGAAGACCATCAAATATGGAGCAACATTCAAGAGGGAAAATTAGCAAATGCAAAGGTAACCTGATGTGATGAATGACATAATGAAATGTGTGACACTGGTTAAAGTGCTCATTAAGTATTTTGAACAAACCATGGAATAGATAAATATTGGAAAAATAACATAACATGTCACATCATATATGAGAGGCAGTCATATACCATAAAATGTGACAGTCTAAAGAAAAGGCAAAGATGCAATTAGAACCATAGCTTAAGACATGTTGAATTATTTTAAAATAAAGGTTTTGATAATATCTATAAGTGAAGCATTTCATAGAGCATAGATTCATTTAAATTAGATCAAATATTGTTAAGATCCCAATCAAGGAGTCAAAAGGAGTATCAATGTTATAGATATTAACTCATCAATTATTGCCAATAGATTACAAGCATAAGAACAAACCAAGAGGACAACATTAAATAAACATGATGATCATCTTAATTGTGACAATTTTATTTAGTAGAGTTGATAACATGATAGATGTCAAATAAGCTACACAAGAATAGTTCAATATGCTAATAACAACAACATAATAAGGGATACAGGAATATATGAATTGAACATTGACAGGGTATAAAATAAAAGTCACAAAATCAATTTCAAATTCTATTTATGATACCATTTACTATCTAAGTATTTTCTTTAGCATAGAGAAGAACAACAGTCAACATAGAGGTCAACAGAATATATCAAAAATGTTTGGAAAAAAGGAATGGAAAAGTAGAGGCAGATTATCATTACAGTGAATAAGCTTCATGATTCATACGGTGAAGGATATCTCAGGAATAATAAAAGTACCATAAATTCATAAAGAATATACACAACAAAAAAAATGGAAGGTTTTTATTTTTTATTTTTTTTGTTTGCAGAACATTTCCTAGAAAAGGTGAAGACTCATAGATTTTTCTACATGCCCTTTTTCTCTGAAAAGGTGTCAAAGATAAATGACAAAAGAAACTCACAAAAGTTTTAGCACAAAACAAGTTGATTCCTATTAAAATGAGAGATAACACCCTTGAAAATATGCAACATTCAAAGTTGCAGATGTTGAAGAGAATACAAAAATGGAAAGGTCATTGCTAGCAAAAAAAAATAATGGTCCTATTGTGTTTGTATTTTTTCCAAGTAGAACAACATTCAAACCTTTAGGAAAGTGCAAGGAACAAAGCGAGTAAAAGGTGTGTAAATACCTATAGAAAGCCATGTAGAAATAAGCATGAAGTTTTAGAACTCCACTAGATATATGAGGAATTGGTGGTCCATTTCAAAACCTAGGTACAGAGGTCGGCGACAGATAAAGGTTTCAAGAGAGAAAAGTCACAGAGAAAAAATAAAAACGATGAAATAAAATGACAAGTTAGGGCTTGAAAACCTTAATGTATTCATCGACAATAATGGGAGTATTTTCTCCTTATTTTTTGGAAGAGTGTCCAAACTAATACCTCATGGGATATTAAACACTTTTCATTAGAAAAAATACATATTTTGTTAGCAATAATAGTCCACCGACACAACTGAGGGGGGGGATGAATCAGTTGTGATCCAAATAATAAAAATTTAAACTTTATAAACCAAATAATTACTGCAAATATGAACACATTAAATACAACACCATAACACAAGCAATTGTTGTCGAGGAAACCCTGTTAAGGGAAAAATCCTAGTGGGAATTATCACCCACAAATAAGTATTGAAAGTATAGTATCCCCGTTAGGAGATTTAGCCCTGTTAGGAGTTGATTATTACATATAGTACAAAATCCTTTTTAAAGGAAATACCCTATTAGGAGTCAAAATAAATAAGAGGCTCACTGCCCAGGCACATAGGCCAAATGTGAAGGTTAAATCCACCTCCTGGACTCACTGTCCAAAACTCAGATATATGAGTAACAATAACTAGTGAACTGACTGATAGCAACTTGATTTTCTTAAATAGTTCCAATGAAGTTCATCAAAATCACTACTTCTACTCTATATCTATCAGAATTCACAAATACAAGCTCACAACTTTCACATTCCATATCCACACTTCCTCACTAAGAAACAACTCTCTTTCATACAAGTTTACAATAAACAATTGGGTTAGCTTGTTAAGACTTCTCTAATGCACAGAAAATTATATATACCCTTGCTAAGATACACACGGTACCTTACCCAAGTAAAAATCAATTACAATTCATCAATTATACTCTAAGATCTGTAATCCATGCTCGCCACCTTCTAAACATGTTTCATCATTGTAGTCGACAACAAATAGATCTTTGCAAGATCACATGCTTTAGCTGACATCACCAAGAACACAATGACCCAAAAATCACAAGTAACATTCTCCAACGTATCTTCTACCACACCTTAATCTCGCAAATCATAACTTGTGATCGCATCCAAGTTATCTCCAAAACTCAGAGACCAACTCTCACAATTCTCTGTCAGTGTTATGTAACTAGACTTGACCAAAACAACTATAACTTATTCCAATCGTAAGTTCAATCCAAGTGACCTTAGATGTAAGATCACTGCTCGTCCCTTTATACATCTCCATGGTGATGACATGTAACTGGTTAAATGTTTGATAATGTTAAGTTGAAGATAATACAAGGCATTAAATCAGTTAATGGTTTGTATTGTCATTGAAGTCAACTTGATGTCATCTGTACGGTCATGTACATAATGCCAAAGAATTTAGAGAATTAATGGAACAAAGGTTATGCTTTCATAAATGCATAAAATTCAATTATTCACTAAGTGATAGATAACACCGACGGAGTACACACCATCGGTAAAGGCAAAGAAGAAAAGTCATAGTGATACCCAACGAGTAGAAGACAATGTTGCCCGATGAAGCAAACCACGTGATGCCCGACGAGTTGAAAATAGAGTTGCCCAATGGACAAAGATCCCGAAGCTAACTGGAAGTCACATCGATAGAACTGGCAGTTGTAACCGATGAATAACTAAAGAGTTGACTGACGGAACAGAGAGTTCAAAAAATGACAAAATATCTAGCTGGCAAGAGCTAAAGATAGGCTTAACTAGTTGTTTTCTTTGTTTTATTCGACCAGAGTTAAGTGATTGATTTAAAGAAGATTTGTACAGTTGGCATAAAGATAACTACAAGATAAATTAGGAGTTATGCTTTAAATCAGATTGGTTGGATTGTTTTTTATGCCAAGAATCAAGAATCAATGAATATTATGTCTATATAAGAGACAAGCCTAATTCATTTCCTTATCACATTCATGGAAAAGGGATTAAGGGGAGTTAATAGAAAGAGGATGCTGAAGAGAAACTGATGAAGAACAACTTCATGCAGTACTGATCAATCAAGCTGAAGGAGAGCTAAGGAATTCTGCAGACACTGAAAAAATAGTGAGCATAGCATCACAAAGTAGAAAGTATGGAGCACAAAAGAATTGAATTGATACATTGATCAAAGAGGTAATGTACTTAAATAGATATGAAAATCTGCAATTCAAGTTGCATTAGAAATAGGTCATTTTGTTTCAGTTTAACCATTGAAGCATCAAGTCTCTTAACAGAGCAGGACTTAACAGTCTTCTATATATATTGAGGTACATCCCAAGGAGTGCCAAAAAGGTTGATTCATGAAAGTAGCATTGGATATGCCCGATGCCTATTGATAGTCTAAGAGAGAGGCTGATTCAAGGATGGCAACATTAGATGCCTGATACTAAGTGACAACCTATATGTGTAAAATCCTCTAACAAGGTCACACCTAACATTGTGTTTGTAACCTTTAACAGGGTTGGCTTTTAACAGGGCTCACTTTAGAAGAGGGAAAATTTGGGGTACCGGTCCCAGTGGTTTTTTCCCTTAACATAGTTTCCATGTTAAAATCCATGTGTTATGTGTGTATGGTTTATTACTTTACTATTTTACATTTCACATATGCATTTATGGATTTATTGGTATACTCTGCATATTTACTATATTTCGGTAAATAGTTATACTGCTTATCGGTAATCAAGGAGAATAAGGATAGACAAGGAAAACTGACAGACAGTTAATCATTATAAGTATTTCATGGCATGCATCTTGTAGGGACATAATAATCTGAGGTTTATTTGATTGGTGGTTAGAATAAGGATAAGTTTTTGAGGCCACTGATTCACCCCCCCCCCCTCTCAGTTATTACTAACACATGGTTGCATGCTCTGAAATCACATATAGTGACCNTTCCCCCCCCCCCCCTCTCAGTTATTACTAACACATGGTTGCATGCTCTGAAATCACATATAGTGACCATACTCTTCTATCAGTCTTCCATGTACAAGTGATAACTAGTTTTTCTGAGACTTCAACTAAAACATATGTTGACATCAATGACAAAACATGAATGTCAACACATCTCATAGAACTAATTCTAACAATCTCCCCATTTGGCATTGATGGAAACATATGAGAAAATCCATCAAACCAAACAATATCCTTCTTAATACAATCTTCTCAATATCCTCTTAACAGCTCCCCCTAAAACAATAGGGATTTTCTAATTGTATCTCTCCCCCTTTGACATCAATGGAAAAGGGTGTCATATCTATATTATCTGACCATATCACCTCTGCAAGGTGTATCTTTTCCAAATCTTCATGCCTTTAACAACCAAGTGCTTGATCACCCAAATATGTTATGATATGTTCCATCAATCACTCCCCTTAAGGAGTGGATCCAAGCATCAAGTCCAGGGAATGATATACCTCTGATAGCTACTAGAAAGATGCATTTATGCATCATTTAGTTCTTGCAAGGAGGGGTTTCCACCCCAAGCATATCTCTGAGATACTCAAAGGCATATTTTTATAAAGGTTTTGTGAATATATATGTTATTTGCTCCTTTATACTGATGTACTCCAATCTAACTTCCTTTTTTTGCAACCTTGTCTCTCAAAAAGTGATATTTGATTGAAATGTGTTTTGTTTTTGAATGCATAACATGATTCTTTGACATGTTCACTATGCTTGTATTATCACAATGTATAACCACTGGTTCTTCAAAAGTAATCCAAATATCCTTCAGCATCAGCTTCATCCACACAATCTGTGTACAATTTATAGCAGCAATAACATACTCTGATTCAATAGTAGACTGAGCTATACAATCCTACTTCTTACTTAACCATGAAACCAACCTCTTTCCAAGAAAAAATGCACCACCAATTGTGCTCTTTCTGTCATCAACACTTCCTACCCAATCAACATTATTATAAGCATGAAAAGTAAAATTATTAGAATTTTCATACCATAAGCCATATTCTAGTGTTCCTTTCATATATATGAATGTCCTTTTAACTGCAAAAAGATGAGTCTCTTTAGGATCTACTTGAAACCTCACAACATTTCAAACTGCATTAGCAATGTCTAGTCTAGTGTGAGTTAGATATTGTATGCCTCTAATCATGGATATGTACTTTGTCTAGATAACACTCTGAGATTCATCAATAGAAGTAAGCTTGCAACCAGTAACCATAGGTGTTCTAGTAGGTTTACAATCTTCCATTCCAAACTTTTTCAACAATTCCTTAAGATACTTGGTTTGAGAGATGAAAATACCATGCTTATCTTGAGTAATTTTCAAACCAAGGAAAAACTTCAATTCACTAGTCATAGACATTTCAAAGTCATTTTTTCATTTCCTCAGAAAACTTCTTTCTCATTTCATCATTGTTAGAGTAATCAGTTTACTCTTTTTCGGCTTATGCCTTCACTTAGGTGCATATAATTAATACTTTATATTAATTATATTGCGCATCCTAGCTTTTAGGTTTTAGGGTTTGTTCACCTTTATA
>MU223540.1:413727-428484 GCA_018584345.1 Thuja plicata
CCATTTATTTAAAATATAATCAAATAATCCTCATTGTATTGTGTGAGATAAATGTATCATTATTTTTATTATTATAATAGGACCCAAAATTTCTTCAGTGTCATTGATTTATCAACAATCCAAAGGAGATATTAGCCCCGATAAGCGTTACAAATAAGATAGTAACATTTTTGCCTCATGGAATATAATGAAGATCACTAGATTATATTTTAAATCAATAATGAAAACTAATATTAGTGACACCACCCTACTATAACTAATAGTTATGATATATTATTGGTGAATTAATTTAGATTTCTATAATAACTAATAAAATTTAGGCGAATTGAATCTAACCATCTATCAAATATTTGGCGAATCTTTGAGTTCAAATTTTTTATAAAATAAATTATTTGGCGATTTAAATATTTCTAAAATTAAATTTTGTAAAAATTTGGCGATTTAGGTCACCTTAAACCTTTAATTATTAGCCAAATTTGGATTCTTAAATTTCAAAAATTAGCCAATTGGCTAATATTAGCCACTAAAAAAATTACTGGTACAAATCCTAAACAAAGTAGGCGAGTTCTCATCTTATTCTTCCAACTGTCAAAAATTTTTAGGATCAAAATTTGGACCCTCCTTCCTATAGTACACCATCTTTAGGATCACCTCAATTTTTTAAGCGTTCTCTCAAAGGATCAAAAGCTCTGATACCAATCGTTAGCAATAATAGTCTACCAACACAACAGAGAGGGGGGGGGGAGTGAATCAGTTGTGATCTAAAGAATTAAACTTTAAAATTTATAAACCAAATACTTAGTGCAAATATGAACACATTAAATACAAAACCATAACACAAGCAAATGTTGACGAGGAAACCATGTTAAGGTAAAAAGCCTAGTGGGAATTAGCACCCACAAATATTGTACTAAAAGTATAATATCCCTATTAGGAGATTTAGACCTATTAGGAGTTGATTATTACATACAATAAAGAGTCCATGTTAAAGGAAAGACCCTGTTAGGATTCAAGAGAAACAAGAGGCTCACTACCCAGGCACATTGCCCAAATGTGAAGGTTAAATCCACCCTCTGGACTCACTATCAGAAATATAGATATATGAGTAACAATAACCATTGAAATTACTAATAGAAACTTGATTTGCTTAAATAGTTCCAATGAAGTTCATCACAATCACTACTTCTAATATATATCCAATAGAATTCACAAATACAAGCTCACAATTTTCACATTCCACGTCCACACTTTCTCACCAAGAAACAACTCTCTTTTATACAAGTTTAAAATAAATAACTAGGTCGGCATGTTAAGGCTTCCCTAATGCACAAAAACTTATATAGACCCTTTTTGAGATACACACGGTACCTTACCCAAGTAAACATAAATTACAATTCATCAGTTATACTCCAAGATCCGTAATCCATGCTCGCCACCTTCTAAACATGTTTCATCATTGTAGTCGACCACAAATAGATCTTTGCAAGATCACACACTTCAGCTGACGTCACCAAGAACATAATGACCAAAAAATCACAAGTAACATTCTCCATCATATCTTCTACCACACCTCAAAATCTCACAAATCATAACTCGTGCTCACATCCAAGTTATCTCCAAAACTTAGAGACCAACTCTATCACAATTCTTTGTCAGTGTTAGGTAACCAGTCTTGACCAAAACAACTATAACTTATCCCAACCATAAGATCAAGCCAAGAGACCTTAGCTATAAGATCACTTCTCATCCCTTTATACATCTCCACACTCGCATGCTCTAAAAGCATGTACAGTAATCGTACACTTCTGTCAGTCTTCCCTATACCAGTGATAACTAGTCTATCTAAGACTTCAACTGAAAAATATGTTGACATCAATGACAAAACATGAATGTCAAAACCTCTCACAGATCCAATTCCAACATATTCTATATATAATTTATATTTATTAAATAGATTTTCATATTCTATTTAATGAATATAAAATAGATATGAAATATATAAACTATTTTATTATTGCATTAATCTTATTTGATGATTATAATATTTGTTATGATAGTTCATTATAAACTATTATAATTAATATTAAATCTTTAGTATGCAATAATTAGATAATATATTATGTT
This sequence comes from Thuja plicata, assembly GCA_018584345.1. Taxonomy (NCBI): domain Eukaryota; kingdom Viridiplantae; phylum Streptophyta; class Pinopsida; order Cupressales; family Cupressaceae; genus Thuja; species Thuja plicata. Next base: position 415,852 of record MU223540.1, read on the forward strand.
CGAAGGAGGATATTTGCATTAAGGTGGATTTTTATTAAGTGGAGTTCATATTTTGGGGGAAAGAGTGCATTTTTTTCTTGCATGAGCAGATATAGGCCAATGAGGGGTTTTATTTACTTTTAGCACTTGATGGGCATATTTGTAGGTGTTCTGATGTAGTTCGAGCGCAGTTTGAGTTATACATGGGTTATACATTAGTTGACAAGGCATTTTAGGCAGTTGTACTTTGGTTACTCATAGTTTTACTCACATTTTTTAGGGATTTCTTCCTACATCCGAACCTATGGGTTTGCATGACTTTGAGATAGATTTGAGGTAGTTTTGAGTAGTTCTACATCGGTTTGGAGGGCCATATGCATGAAGTTTGAGCTTGGAGGACTTTTTGGTGGTCAATTGCCTATTTCTAGCGGCTTGACCCCTCTTTTTCCTTGTTTTTCTATTCTATCCGACCCTTCTTGATTATTGTTCTATATCTTCATTTTTTAGCTCATTTTTGGGGGTTCTCTCTTTTTGCCAACTTTTTGCACATTGTAAATTTTGGCAGATTGTATTGAGCACATATTGTAGTGGAGTTTTGATCATTATTTTATAGATATACAGGTTCCTTCTCAATTATTTTTGTGTTGAGCATTGATTGTGGGTATTTGATTAAAGTTTTGTATATCAAATTCATTTTATCAAGCTATTTTTATTGTTAGATGCAAAATTTGACATAGATTTGTGCAGGTCTATGATTGTGTCCTCCATTTTTGTGCTATAAATTGAGAAAACATCAGTGTTTTCCTTTCAAAGTACCTTCATACTGGGACTTGTCATAAGAAAATCTTTTGCATAGCATGCTTGATTAATATTGTGAGTGTTTTAGTATCTTTAGAGAATATTTTGGTGAATTTTATCAGCTGCAAGTTACGTTATTCATTTGGTGCATCACCCATTAGGTCTTAATTATTCATTTCAAGAGCAATTTATTCCTTACCCTTTCCTCGTTAAAATTTAGTATAGGTGAGTAACATTAAGGAACTAACCTTATAATCCCAGAGACTCACTCTCGCCATAGGATACCCACAGCTTGAGAGTGTTTCCGTGTTTCAATAGGATAGCTAGGTTTCACATCTTTCTATAGATGCAATCCCGAATGACAACATTATCCAAGAGACAAATGCTAGAAGAATGATTTTATTGTATATTCCCATCTTCAAGTTCTGTGTGAACCTATTCTCTTAATGCCATTACCTTGGCCTATTGATCAAGGTCTTAAATCATTTTTTCCATTCATAGAAGATCCTATCAGGATCATCAACTTCAAACCTGAGAGGTAATGGAATAATTTGTTCCATTTGTTCCTATTATTTATACTCTTCCCCTCTAGTGTTCTCATTGTGTGCATAGGTCATGAAATTCATCAACTGAATATCCCCAATAGACAATAATGGACTTAATCTAGTTTCAAATGGAACAACATAATTGTGTAGATATATTTCACATATCTAATTATTATGTTGTGGTGTTGCAGTTTGGTAAGCAATCAAAAAAATCATTAGGTGTGAGAAGGGAGGAAGGAAGACCTGGGCGTACTCTTGATAACTTGTAGGATAGATATAATTCCTTTAGTTTCACTGCATATACTCAAGGAGGTGGTTTTCATTCCATAAGTTGAGGTACTAAAGTACCTACACCATATAATTTCTCCTTTAGTTTCACAATCTCTTCATCCTTCCTCCTAAGCTCTTCTTGGAACTGCTCCTTCTCCTTCTTCCATTATTTTTCTCTCTCTATTTCATTATTTCTCATAAATTTAATGTAATATAAAACCATGATGAAAATGAGGCTATAAAGATACATCTTTTAACTGGTTGTACCTATTGTTTCTTATCCCTTCTTATTTCCTCAATGTTTTCTATTCTTTTGGTTTCTTTTGCAATGTTTTCCAACCACTAACAATCCAATCTTCTTATGACTTCTCCTTATCATATTGATATGTTTTCCCATGTTTAGCCTCACTATCAATTTCTTGATCGAATGGCAGATTACCAGAGTGAGTGGACACTTCTTCTATGTCCCCTATTTGAGTATCGTGTAGAGCATAATCACTTTGTGTTGCTTCATCAATTGTATAAGGGGTTTGAAAAATTGCATGAGGCTTACTTGTATGTTCCATTTTCTATTCTCCCTTGTCATTATTTTTGGTTTTCTCTATGCGGTTGAAATGGGGATATGATCAACCTTCGTTTCTTTCTTACCCACAAATTTATTAGGTTTCTTGAAAATCCTGTGACGTATTCTAACTATTTTTATAGGAGACTTATTAGCTTTTTATTATTTGGTTTCTTTTTTAACTTATTAACTTTCTTTGTGGCTTCAAGTTGTTTTATTTCTGTAGTTTTTCATTTAACGGTTTTAGAACTCTATGATTCAGACACTTTTGGTTTCCCTTTCTTACTTACACTTTCATATTTCTTCTCATCTAATTTCCTCTTTTCTCTAGATGATATTTATGATACATGGGTTTCTACTGGAGTAGGGTTAGGAGTGTGATTTGTTTCTTTACTTGCTCGAGTTGATGGGTTTCCTATTTCAGAAGTGTTTTCACTAGATCATTGCGATAATGAACTTAAAGATGAGGCACCATTGGATAATTGAAAATTACCCTTATCTCTTGTAATCCTATGGGTTAGGAGATTTCCAATAGGACCCACATTGACTCACTTAACCATTTTTAATTTTAAAAAATGAGCCCAAGTCATCACTTTAGCCACCATTAACTTGAGATTTTTTTGAAGAAAATTTGGCACATTCATCAATCTACCATGCCAAAGATGACTTAAAATTTTGAAGTGGACTCCGTATAGTTTAGATAACCTCTCTTCATAGGCTATATACATGAAAATTTATGTCACTTTTTGGGCCCATAATGGAGGCAAAGACATTCTCTTCACTCCCTTATTGCTCACTTCTAATGGAGGGTCTCCAGGTACTGTAGATTCTACTTGTGTCAACCTTGCATCTCTTCCCTCTATATATGACCCCCTATTATTCACAACCCTATTACCTCAGTGATTCTTTTCTTAGTTACCACCACGTTCAAACCCTTGATCACAAAATGGTCATCCTTTAATTTCATGGAAAAGTCATGATTCACTTATTCATCAAAATCATGAAGTTTAAGAAAATAGTCGATCCACCCAGCTCCTCTCAACATCAATCCACAATCTTGGTCTTTTAGGATAAGCTCATGACTTATAGGATCATGTCAGATTGGTGATCCTCCCATTTTTCCAATCCCCTCTACAATTATCATTTATGCACTCAATTATTTGTGAGACAACTGAGAATTCTTCTTACAAACTCTTTTCTAGACCTTGAGCCTTCCTCTATAAAAAATTTCACTTGTTCTGCAATTGGAATTACTCATGCAACTCTAACCCTCTCATTTTCACACAAGGAAATATAATCTTAACCAAGGGATTCCAAAAAGACACAATTATTATGGTTGCATACATATTTGAGGTAAAGTATGAAAAAAGGTAATTCCTTCATTTAGTTGACTTGACATCAAATTGAAGTTTTACTAAATTTGGTAGAACAAAATTAGTCATGCAAAAATTTGAAAAGAAATCATGATGATATCATCACCACAGTTATGATTGTTGTAACAAAGGATTGCACCCATTATGCTAATTTTGAAAAACCCAACAATCTTGGGAATCATGGAATGATCTCCAGGCTTGTGGGTGTGCCTATGGTGAAGATCAATCTCTAGAGAAGGTCAATTTCCTCTCAGTATCACCTAAAACTATCTTTGGAAATAGGAAAAAGGATAGAAGGATATGCTTGATCAAAACCTATCTCTAAATGGTGATGCATCGAATGATGAAATAGATATATAGCTAATCAACCCAAAAATAACCCGTTAAAGAAAACTATATGATCTCACAACCCATCCAAGCATGCTCTAGAATAATTATTCTTATGAGAGGTTTCTGGCTTCTTAGACTTATAAAAAAGGAAAACAATGATGTCTTCATTAATTTAATACCCAAAATATATAAACACATTCACAGACCTGCACTATATCATGGTGATGTATGCATCTAATATTGAAGGAAATTTATAAAATGAAGAAAAAATGCAACATTTCAATAAAATAATTTATAAACAATACTCAGAATTCAAAAATTGAGAAGGAATATCAGTCTCTATAATGGAAAAATCATGGAAAATCCAACCAAAACCTACATGTGGCCAATACAATGTATGCCCAAATTTGCAAAAAGCAAAAAATGGAAAAGAAGAAGAAGAAGAAGAAGAAGAAGAAAGAATGGACCCTCGCCCCCTTTAACACTACAATCCATGCCCTAAATAAAAGGCTAAAACCCACAAAGGGGCGACGCTAAAAAATGAACTAATCTCTTACTGCACTTTAATACAAGTTCATCACTTTTCCTTATTCAAACCGTCAAAATATATCTTGGGTCAGTTTTGAAGAAAAAATGCATGAAAAGAAGACATAACTGACTATAACTAAAGTATAACTTCACTCAAAAACTCCCATAGTTGATATATGATCTTTTCTAGCTCCACAAAGACATGCAATTACTCCAAAACCCTCCAAAATTCATGCAATCTCCCTCTGACCAATTCAGACCACAAATTTTCCCCCATGCAATCATTGTTATTTTTACCATAAAATAATGATTGAATAAGTGTTTTATTCAACACTTAGTTACCATTTACAATTAGATTACATACAAAAATAAAATAGCTCTATGTACCCTATAGATCTTCTCAAGTTCCTTTGATCATATGCAATACTCCTAAAACTGTTTTATTATTTTTTGCGTTTAAAGTTTTAATGTTTATTACATAGTTGATTAATCATTAAGTGATAAATATTAAACTAATTTCTAAAATAATGAAAAATAATAATAAAATATTAAGTAACATGCTCAAATTTTATTTTATTTTGGTCGGTAATAATATTTATTTTATTAATAGTAAGAGAAATACAAGTAGATAAGCTCTATTCAGCTTCATGTTTCTAACCCATTACAATAAAAATCATGCCCACTCAAGATACCCCTTCCTATCCATCTTAAAACATTTACATATTTTCTGACATATGAAAACATAGAAATAAACAACCAAAAACTAGTGCTAACTAACTAGTTTTCATCTATAACCATATTCGGTCGCATTCCTTCAGCACTTTCAGAATGTTCATCGAAGAACTCCACCGAGCAGACATTTGCATTTTGACTTCTAGGTTAAAAAATGGTAAGTTCCATCCCCAGTTCATCTTCCCTCCTTAGTTCGGGCTTTGATGAACAAAAGATGGCATTACACAAAAACCCCGACAGCCAAAATATTTCTTTTAGCCTTTGATTTTCCATGGAGAAAATTGTGCATTCATCAAAACCATCTCAAAAAACCTCCCAAGACCAACATGTCTTACAACGTTAAACTCCATAATTTATCACCATCTTCCTTTTCCTGCTACGGGTTGACCTCCTCCTCTTAGTAAATGTGGAAGGTACCACCGGCAACCTTCGGTTCTCATAGTAATTCACAATGCCCACCTTCAATTTTTTCCATCCCTCCTTTCTATCTTTCATATATCTTTCCCTGTTAACCAATTTTGGCCATCATAAGAAAGGGATGATGCCCAAAGCTATCCCTTCATCCTCATTGTCGAAGCATTCCTTGTAGTCAAAATCCCATCCTAGGTGAGCCCACTCCAACAAAGAGTCCACATTTGCAATTAAGTCTGCATCAAAGAGGGCTTTCATCACCCGTTCAACAACACACTCGTGTTTTCCCAATCCCAAATCCCATGCCATGATCATGGCTGCTATATCAACCTAGAGTTTCCATCTATGATTCACTTCATGAAAAAGCAGCCCTAAAGTTTGCTAAAAGGCCTCAATTACCTCCTTAGATGGAAATTTAATCAATAGCCACACCCTGTGCTCCTCCACAGACTCATAAATCCCCTTCTTTTGACGTTGTGTTTTAAAAGTGAACCTTGGCTCCATTGTTCTGTGTACACCCTGCTAAAAGACAGAACACAACTTCTTTTGGCTCCACAAAACTGCTTTCGATGATGTGTTTGGTGTTCAATCAACTACATGAATCTTTATAACCAACTCTATCGTAGACATTAATGACTATCATCCTTTGAGGACGTTGGGACATGATTCAGGTTTAATTACACATTCCGCCAACCTTCCTTTACTCAGCCTGCCATCCATTTTATCATTTTCACATTCTTTTATGCAATAATGACATGGACATGCTATACACATTTAATATAATCTACCATGATCTTACATGCTTTCACTTGCGTGCAAACTACTAAAAAACCATACACCCATACGTCATTATTCTGCCACCTCAAACAATTACTAGAATTGGTAAATTTAAATCCTCTATCCACAATTCATCCACTTTCGCCAAATTTAAATCCCATTTAGAAAGCTTTTCAGCCTCAATATTCCCTTCCCACTTAATATGGGTTATTTTTAAATTTTCAAAGGTAAGTAGTAGTTCCTTAATAGACTCAATATAATTCTCTAACATTTGTAGACAAATTTGAAATTGCTTGCACCACCAACAAGGAGTCACCTTCCAAGTGCAAATTCTTAACTCCTTTTTGTTTTGCTAGCCTCACTGCTAGTAATGCAACCTTACACTCGGCCATATTGTTAGTATCATCCTCACAAATTTTTGCTGCCATCAACACAGTGTCACCTTTTTCATTTCTAAAAATCACTCCTACACCAATCTGGCCTGAATTGTGCTTGGTTGCGCCATCAAAGTTTGCCTTTGTCCATCCATCCCCGGGGGGTTTCCATCTCATCTGCTCTTTTTCTACTTTGCTCTGCTTGGTCACTAGAGCTCCTACAGGTGAGCTAAATATTATTCCTACCCATTTCATCTAAATAATCCTATCTTCTTTTGTGTAGGGGATTTTTAAAAATTGCTTCCTTGTTCCCGATGTGCTTACTACCTCCTCAATAACATGTTGCAGTCGGTTCATGAATCTGCTAATTGATTCCTTCTGCCCTCTAAAAAATTTCCTATTTCATTCTTTCCACACCTCCTAAACAACCATGGAGGGGGAAATAACCCATATACTTGATAAGGTATATTTTCTGCTTGCCCTTGGCCATCCTTCAAAAACCTCAATCACTGTGTTAGTTCTCAGTCCCTACCAATTTAATCTACTTTGGACAAAGTTCTGGCATTGTGTTGCAAATTCACATTGAATGAATAAATGATCTATCATTTCCTCACTATATTCACATAATAACCAACAAGTCTATGACATTATCTCAAAAGATTTACAAAAATAAAAGACAAGGTAAAAGCCTTGTATTTCTAGTGGTTTAGGGAATTTTAAACCCTAAAAAAACAAAAAAGAGCTCCTTTAAACCTAATTCCACATTTTCATTTTGTACTTTTCTATTTTGTGGACACTGACCTTCATGGCTGAGAAATGAGAGTTTCGATGGAGAATCACTAGTCTTCTAGAGGTTATTGATTCAATGTCATTGCAATGTTTTTTACAGATTTGAGTATGCTAAATAGGTATGTTCCCTGATATAAAAACAAAGTTCCTTGGTATCGAGCTTCTAATATATGTAAAAGAACAAAAGAATGACAATAAATCACTAGGTCATGACCTATTTTCTTGTAAAGCTTTCCTCTTCACCTAGAGCAGAAAAGGACAAAACTCCAAATATCATATTTGTTTGAAAAAACCCCTATAAGATTTATTTCCTATGTATTTCCATGAATGGTTTCTTTAATAAATAAAATCTTACCTCCATTCTATAGTTTGTATTCCTCTATATAATGTGATTTGTGGAATGAGGATTTTTCCATTTCCATATATCATACACTTCAAACCCTTGGATTATTTTGTGCGTTTATTAAGCTTCATAGAGGTCGTGGTTATTCTTTTTCTCATTTACAGATTTGTGCTTCATGAACATTATTACAACCATTATATTTATTTCACCATTCATTATGAAACATAGACATAACTTTTTTTAAAAAGAAACCCTTATATCATTGCACTCATTTAACATAAAAATTCGACGAAAGTTTTCAACAAAATTTGGAATTTGTTTTGTTATGTCGGGTGTTATGAGGTAAACATGTTTTTTTTTTAAATGCCCGACATTCATCAAAATTATGATGATGGTTACGTTCGTCGGAATTCCAACTAATAAAAAAAGTAAAAAAACAAAACAAAAAAAAAACTTAGGGTTAGCCGACAATGTTTTTCGTATATATATACTTGTGTAGAAAATGTTTTTTGTACTTGCGACAATGTTTTGCTAGGTTTATGAAGGTTATAGAACAATGTTTTTGTACTCCAATTTTGTTAGCTGTGAAGAAAAATCATGTTAGATAATATTAGTCAAGAACAAAATAAAGAGATAATTTCTAGATTAAGGTCTACATTGAAAAGAAAAGGTGATGGGAAATGTTATTGTACCTACAATAATTTCAAGGACTTAAAGATGAAAAGTCTTTTAATCACAACAACTGAGATACATTGTAGGAAGCATGGTCACATTGAATGATTATCGTCCATTGGTAAGTTGTTTATTATATGTATTTATATTTATTGTATTTTTAATGTTTATGTTTAGATCATGATCGTGGTTTATTTTTTCTGATCATTATTATATAGGCGAGGCACCCTAGGGCACATGATATGGACTATCACAGTCTGGAGAATGTAGTTTTCCATAAAGTGGAGGAATATAGAGGTGTGAATATTGAAGTTGAAGTTAATGATCCTATGGAAGAAGATGATCACGCACCAGAAAACATAGTTGAAGATGATGATACACATACATTGATTCATGAACCATTTAGTACTAGCGTAGCTGATCATGATGATTAAGATGACTTTGATGATGTTCATGATTTACTTGTACTTGAGAAGGCATAAGAGCCCCTTTATGAAGGCTCCCAAAAAACTCTTCTCTTTGTTGTATTATTGTTGGTGAACTTGAAGGTTATGAATGGTTTATCCAACATAACAATCTCATGTATGTTAAGGTATGTCATATATGTCATCCTTTTTCATCTATTTTTGTTGTTATTTAATCACTAGTAAATAAATGGTGAAATATGTACCAATAATATTCTTTATATTAATAAATTTATTTTTTCTTAGTAGATTGATAGGTCAATTTTTGTTACCACCATCCAATATTCTACCTCACTCATACCGAGAATTATCTTCCATTATGAAATATATTGGAATGAAGTATCAAGCAATAGATGCATGTCCCAATGATCATATTATATATCACAAAACAACATGAATTTGCAACAGAATGCCCATAATGTCATAGTAGTATATATCAAACAAATCAATTAACAAAATGGTGCCTCACAAGGTTCTTCTTTATATTCCCATTATTCCATGTATGCAACGATTATTTAGGTGCGAAAGATTAGCATAATTCATGGATTACCGTGCACATAATAGAAGTATAGATGACATTCTTTGAATGTCTATGGATGGTTTTGGATTTAGGGACATAGAGGAAAAATGACCACACTTTAAAGAAGAACCTCACAATCTCAGGCTTTCATTTGCAACGGACGGTGTTAATCCATTTGGAGAGTTGAGATGTATTTACTTAGTGTAGCCTGTTTTGTTATCAAGAATATCATTCCTCCATGTATGTCAATAAAGAGGGAGCACATAATGTTTACAATGATTATTCTAGGTATTTTTTTCATTTAATAATAATGTACATTAAATTTTATATATATATATATATATATATATATATATATATATATATATTACAGTGAAATAGTTATACTAATTACATAATCTTTCCATTCATTCAACTAGGTAAGTACCAACTTAAAAATATGAATGTATATCGAGCCTCTTATCGACGAGTTACTAAAGTTATGGAATGGAGTCGCTATGTATGACGTCTCTAGACTAAGAGGACATAAAAAATTTCAATTCCATGCAATGCTTGTATGGACAATTCATGATGCCCCAGGGCTAATACATTTTTGTGGTATTTTATAAAGTTCAACTTGCGCACTTTAACAATATTTAATTTTAGAAAGTATATATCATGCATTTTTTTTAAATAATCTATTTAATATATATAATTCTAAAAAATATACATGATATTTAATCAAATTATACATGATCTTGCAAGTCTTAAAACAAAGAGAAATTTTACATGTCTAGTTTGTGGTCCAAAGATGAAATCTCGTCATTCAACAAGTTTACGAAAGTAGGTGTTTGATGAGTATAGGCACTTCCTCCACATAAATCATAAGTATCGAACTACTAAAAAATATTTTTTCAATGGGAATGAAGAGACTAGACCAAAACCATGAAGAATGACACTTCGCCTATGGAAGTTGGGATTTAATATAATTAATCATCAAGGTAATGTCATTCAATAAAATTGTTTATCTATCATATATGATATGTTTGGAATTTCTATTTTTATATTGTGTTTTTATTACTCATGCTTTAATTGACAATGATTGTCATTGTTGACCTTTTTGACTTATGTGCCTCATAAAGGTCGTCAAGGCATTAATGACCAGCTTCCAAAGGAACTGAAAAGTTATCCTAGAAATTTTTATAGGTTTCCCTACTATGAGCAGCTACAAATTGTAAATTTGTTTGATACTATGCATGTGACAAAGAAAAAATTTCCAAAATTTGTAGTGACATTTAGGAATCCAATCATGTAATGAAAAATGTCATTCAATTAAATAGAGATGGAGACCAAACTAATATGTGTAGTTCCTTTTTTATTAACAGAGAAGCAAAGCAATGTTATAAAAGAAGTCATACAAATTTTTTTATTTCCTACAGGATTTGCTACGAACATAAAAAATATCATAACAAAGAAAGGTGAATTTGGGCTAGGGATGAAAACACATGATTGACATACCTTCATTAAGGCAATTCATGTTCTTTTATATTTACTATATATAATTTGTATATTATTGTGTATATGAAATTCATACCTTCATGGATGGAAATGAAAAGAAAATGGACGCGAAGTCGAGTGCGAAGTGTTTCTGACCTGCCATCTGGTCTGAACAAATAATACTTGTGATCTGCTATTTCCAGCGATCACACTCACAGTTAACTTCTACACATAGCGATCTGAGTTACAAAGCAATATGATATAGTCACAGTGATCAGACATATATACTTGCGATTGGATCTGAGCTAGATATGGCGATCTGATCTGAACTCATATACTTTATACAGTCTGCATCTTACATTGAATATATCTGTTGGCAATATTAATTCTGATTGGTGATCATAATTCTATTGTTATTGGCGATATTGTTTGATTGATTTGCTTCATTGATCGGGGATCTTCAGCAAATCAAAGATCTGTGCTATTCATTGAGGAATATGCTATGCTCTGCACTACCGAATGTGATTATTATCCACTGCGAATTGGGTCCATGATTTGAAGTCCTGCTCTGCCTTGCCTGTTGAATATCCGCCATCTCCAGATCTGATCTATAGCTACAACAATTTCTACAGAAGACTGAGATCACAGCAGGAGTTATCTATACATTCATCTCTGAATTCGATCCTCATCTGCTCTGGTCAAGTTATCATCTACAGGTATTAGCGAGCAAGTTTCTGATAATTGCGGCTATCACTGTTCTGTAATTGAGGCAATCACAGTGATTATTATTGATTTCTCTGAGCGATATTATGGTTGTTCTGCTCTACTCTGCTCTACAACAACACTTATTCACATGATTTCATCTGTTGGGTCGGCGATTTTTCCATTGATTCTGCTCTACCAAGCTCCAAAATTCTGCTCCAGAAGGTTTTCGCTTTGGGATAAAGAACTCATATGCATCCTCAGTGACTGTTAGCGAGTGGTCTGAATCAATTTGTGCTATGAGGGCTGTCGTAAAAAGAAGAAGCTTGTAAGGGTGGCCGGAGAATTTGCAAAATTACTCTGACTTGTGGCAGCAAATTACCCTTTTGGGGGCCTGCGAATTAGGCAGTAGGAGCAGTTGGTTTACCTTCTACTTTTAGGCCTGCGAATTACTCATATTGGGTCTGATTTTACATGAGAAATTCATCCAAGGTGGTAGCGATCTGGGCTTCTACAACAGCGAATTCTTAATGACAATTGAGGGTGAACTTTACAGTCATTCAAAAATCTAAGAGATTTACAAAAATAGATGCAAAAACAGACGAATTTCAGCAGATAATGAAACCAAGATTTAAACCGCGGAAAATAGTCTTCAAAAAATTAAGGTATACTGACACCGGGCTTTATGAATAGAGCAAGGCTTCGAAAGAGGATACCAGCGATACTGGTTATTTTGGATACTACTTTAATTGTTGGTTATATGGACACCGAGCTATGGATTGCCGTCAAAAGAATGTGAGTTCCCCCAAGCCCTAACTACGATCATCTTAAAGCTTTTATCGCCAAGCAAAAATAGAAAAGCTTGGATGAAAGCAGAGATTCAAAAGGGATTTTTCCCTTGGTAAATAATCCTACCCTGGGATCTAGGGTTTGCACGGACAAGAAATCTGAAAAATGCACTACTACTCGGCTTCCAAAAGTCTTCACT
>MU223540.1:458503-483745 GCA_018584345.1 Thuja plicata
TTCTCAATTATCTGAATATTAAATTCAATTATTGAAAATGAGGATATTTATTTAATAATTAAATATTTTTTAATTCCTTTTCATGTGTCTCAGCTAAAGAGGGTGAATTTAATTTAATTAAAGTGCTCGGACTTTATTAATTAAATTAATTCGATCATAGGGTTTGTTTAGCCAAATAGATATTTAGGAATTAAATATGATGTATGATTAATACAGATTTAGGATTTTCTGCATTTGACACTCAGGTCGAGTAGAGTCGGTGAAAACTCAGAATTGCCTAGTACAATAGGACTTTGATGATTTAGAAGAATGACAAATGCAACAAAATTGGTTAGGGTTGCAAGATGCCAATTTTGGGGTGTTACAAATACCACCTGTCTGAAACTCAGCTCTCAGCCGGTTTCAAATAGGTAGTTTTCTCTCTCCTCCATAAAACCAACCTAGCCCTCATTTATGACCCATGCACACATTTAAAACTGTCCGAGTGGACTTCACTTTTTGCGCATTCCAACAGTTAGCTCCACCGTCATCGCCATAACTCTTATTTATTACTCACCCATGTGGCACCCACGTGGGTCTAATGATTTTCCCTTTTGCACATCTTTACCAACGGTTACTTCTCCAGGCTCCGGGTCTCCTGCCATCATCCATCCCATGTCCTTCTTACCAAATGTGATAAAATTCCCGGACCCAGATGGTCAATCAAATTCCCAAGTTCATAATATGTATATGTGTGCTTTCCGAAGTTTTTGAATGAAACTAAATTTTCAGGAAAAATAGACACCGTGATGGTAAGATCTCTGAACCCCAAAGTATTTATTAATTAATGCATTCTAACAATCGCTTTGCCTTGCAGGTTTCTGGAGTACACTTTCAAACATGTTTGAAGCATCTGCATCCTCACCACCTGGAAGTCCGCAACTTCCATCTACAGCAAGTACCAAGGCATTAGTAAAATCCAAAATGGAGAAGGCTCTAGAAAAGATGCCTTTGATCTTGAAATACGTTAAGGACGGAGTCATCACGGGCTCAAATATTGAGTCCAAGGTCCAGCTTTTTACCGACACTAGCGTCAGAACATGGCCAGAAATGCAGGCCTTGGTCAAAGTTATGTACATTCAACGACAAGCCGGAGACCCTTTGGCCATTAAAATTGGAAACTCCAGGATCCTAAAGGTAGCTTGCTCCCCGTGCTCAGTGCAGTCGCTGGAGCTTATTCTCACGCTCTTGGCTCTTTACAACCCATCTATTCGAGCTATTATTCTTGCACCGATGGAGCCAACAGGGTACCCCACTCCTTTAGTGTCTCTTGACCCTGATATCTTCCAAAGGAGCTTGGGAATCCCTCAATTCACCAAGCTGACTATGGTCACCCGGTCTAATGCCTTGGCCCAATTCAAGCAATTGGAGGAGGTCACCCGCATCTATATGAACAACAATTGGCTCAAAGTCCCGAAGAGGGACCCCAAGAGAAAGAAGCTAGAGATCCCCAGGTCTGAATTTAATGAGAGAATCCAGATGGGGATAATAGCACTATGCCGGGTCTTCGGGAAACAACATGACTGAGAATTCTCTGGGTGGATGTACTAATTATTGCTCGGCATAAGTACAGCCAGGGAGTTTTTTGACTGGGTGACTATAATTTCAAAACATGTCGACTCCCAGTTCCTCTAACTGGCCAAGAAGAAGAAATTTTACATGACTTCTTATGTTTTCAGGGCCCTGGCACAACAAAGACCCCACACCCATGGGCTGCTCACCGATGGTGTACTTGGGCTTGACTCAGATCACAAGGCCCCTTGGGACTACTTCTCACAGATTCAATGGGAGGCCAATTTCCCTAATTTTTGCAGAGTAAACGACGTGTTCATTTACTACCACCTGCTCACACCCACCCAGGATGTAGGATACCACCTATCCATAGAGGCGATGAATTTGGTCTGGAGTTATGGACACTATTATATACAATACCAGTAGCATACATATATAAGGGTGACCAGCTTCTCCGAAAAACCCTACTTGTTACCCAAGCACTACGGGGACAAGATAGTCCTCCTGGAATTTTGCAGGTAGATAATGGAGCTGCATGCCTTCTATGCCCTGAAGAAGGTAACTAATATTCCATTCCCAATCACTTGTGGAAATTATTCATGCATTCTGGCCGCCGCCAAAGAGGCAGACAATGAGCTAAAAAGCTATAACTTGGCAGAATTCTACTTGGCGCGGAAGCATTTTGATCCGTACAACAAGATTGCAGCAGCACTTCCCCAGGCTTCAAAGCCCCATCAATACCATATGGAGGACTTTTGGTAAGATTTCCAGGATGACATGGAGGTTTGGAACTGGCACTACATTAGGATGACCATGGGCACGATGGAAAGATTGAAGCTCCAGAGATTCCCAGAGGACTTCTCAGACACTGGCTCCACGATAGATCTCCAGTACAAAGCAAAGGGGATCAATAAATTGGCTCTCCCACCAGTAAACTAGGATGCCCATGAGGGTTCTACCATTGAGGACTTCACCCATGAGGTGGTTGAGTGTAGCCATGCTTACTTCAAGAAGGTGTGCCTCGAGAGCATCTGCAGAGTAGCCCAGCCAGTACCAAAAGAAACCTCGGGGGCCGAGACTTCTTCACAGAGAGTGGATAAAGGAAAAGGGATAGATATAACTCCTCCTATGCAAGAAGTCCCTATTAAAGAACAAATAAGGCGATTGGTAGTAGCCTCCCAACAAATGAAGGAGAACCTAATCACACGGCTGGCTACCCCGGTGCTCATGGCCGGACCTATTCATCCTCCATCCTCCCCTTCATTAGCAGCCTTAATGGTTAAGGCAACAGGGGTGGATCCGACGGAGCAAGCAACAGTAAGGGATGCAAGCCCACCCTTGATTACCCAGTCAAGGAGGAGGCTTGACCCTAAGCCTAAGAAGGAGCCGGAGCTAGGGATGCCCCAGGCTACACAATTTGAAATCCTTTCTTCTAACTCTCCAGAGCCAGAGAAGGAAAAAAACCTACCGATGTCCTAGACAACCCTCCTCTGCAGGATGAGTTTGATGATGTTTTTGCAACTGACGAGTTTGGTAACTTACAGGGGGACATCAAGTAGACAGAAAACGTCCCAGCATAAGAAGAAGTTGAGAAACAGATAACTGCGCAGGAGCAGGAGCAAATGGAAGAAGAAAAAGAAGTAGAGCAAGAAACCATCTCTGAAGTTTCAGAGATGCAAGATGTGGGGGTGGACCAGCAAAAGTAAAGTGAACAAGCGGCACCTGCTGAGGGAACCGGACCTACGGGAGCAACTGTAACCTCAGCCACCATGTTCCAAGCGCCACTCCCCGGAGCAACCTTTGGGCAGGTAATAACCGTAGCCCAAACGTTGAATCTTGGCCCGGTACCTCCCCTATTTCCAAAGGATGTATTAGAAGGAGAAGAGATCCCAGCGACTGAGGCCAAAGAACAAGAAAAACAAGAAGAGGACACCCCCGGGACAACTAATGAAGGTCCAAGCAAAGCTAGAGATACAAAGGATAAGGCTGAGGAAACAAACATCGCCGGGGGAAATGTTCCTGATGAGGCCTAGGATAAAGAAAAAGGGGCGGGTGAGACCCAAACCACTAAGGAGGAACAACAACAGGACACCGGGTAAGAACCTAAAGAACACACTCTGGAAAACAAGCCACCCCTACCGCCTTAGTGGTTAGTGGAGAGAAAGAAGAAAAAGGCCCCGTCCACCCCGAGAGATCACCTCTCTCTAGCTGAGATGATGGCCCAAGTCTAGGAGCCACCAAAGGCCAAGAAAGCCCAAACAGTTCGTACTCTTTGAACCGGGCCAGGCAGAGAAATAGTTGCAGTTGTGGCAACACATCCCCCAGACACCGATGCGGCGATGGCAGAGGCTAGAGATTATGATATCACAGAGATATCACTAGGAAAGAGAGGAAAACAGGGCAAAGTAAACCTATTGAAAGAAGCGGCCAAGGCGGTGGAGGCCAGATACGAAAAGGAGGCCCAAAGGCTTAAAGAAAAAAAGGAAAAGACAGAAAACCTAAGTTGGCCTAACCTATTAGTGCCATTCCTCCAGAGGCCTCCACGTCTGATGCGCCATTACCATAGAGCGACATTGACTCCCTGCGAGCAATGAAGAAGAAGGCCTAAGCGGTCGATGAGTGGGTCGCTCTACAAATAGGAAACACCCGATATTTCCTAGCCTCCCAGATTTATATGTGGCATGACATGTTCTGCATCAGGTAGAGACTATTCTTAATATATGGGAGGGTTACATGGAAAACTACGAGGCTTGGAAGGTGGAGCTGGAGGAGCTCCTCAACCTCGGGGAAGAGATGGTCTCTAAATCCGAGATTCTAGGAGAAGAATCATTTGACTTTGTGAGGACCCAACACTCCAGACTTGACCTCACATTGGAGGTACTCAAGCAACTGGTAGGGGTTCTGCACGATAAAGTCAACACAGTGTAATATTCCTCAAATATGTACAAGGCATTTGTAGCAAAGGTCTCCGGGGCTGACCCATTCAACACCGATACATGCACTCTAGAGGAATACGTCCTAGGAAAATTTGATGAATTAATGGAATCCAAATACCAATCCCCAGAGGGAATGGATGGGACCCAAATGATAGGGCAAACTCGCATGATCCTTAGTGGTCATGATGCGGCAAAAATGGCTGACGAGTTCAAAGATAATATTTCAAAGCTTGGAGAACAAATTGAGGTGGCTAAGTACCGGCTGTCTTGCCTTAAAGAAATTGATGAGGATGGAATCTCCCGCCTTCTCCAAACATTCAATGAAAATAAGAAATAATAAAGTTTCTTCGGACGCCGGAGAAAACCCAAACATTTTGTATTCTTTATTCTTTCAAAACGTAAGTTCCCGGATCTCAAATTTGGTATTCTTTCAAGTGATCTATGTCCCTATCCCCGAGGCTGACCGGTCACTTTCAGAAGTGGTTAATAAAGGTTGTTACAATGTAGTTGGCTACATGAAGGAACGTCAGATCAATAGTTGGTTTTCTGATAGATGGTCTTCTCGAGGCACCGCTTCAGAGGTACACCTGGCACATTGGAGACAGTGTGCCACATTTCCCATTTATGAGGCATGTAGCCTCGATCCCTGGGGATTTGATTTCTTCCTTCTCTTTCCTGGCTCTCTTCTTGAGGTTGATTCTTCTACTGTATCTTTTTGTCTTATTCTTCTGACATGTCAGGCCTATTCTGTCTCAAAGTCTTTTGTAGGGCGGCGTAGGTAGTACCGGCCCCCGGATATTGTATTTTATTGTAAGGTGATGTAAAATAGGGTTAGGGTTAGAGTTAGATGAAGATGTATATAAATAGTAAGTCTGGCCTATTTCCAGGGGTTAGCGAAATTGATGATTTTACTGTCCACAGTAATAGAAAAGCAATTTTTTTAATTTTAGTTACAGAGCTCAATGCTCCATTATTTCACTTTCCAATAGTTAGACGCTCCCCTGGAGCCACCATTGTATCATGCACTAGTGCTTGCTGGAAGAAATATTAATGAAGAAGGGAGAGTTCTTTGCAATGATGTTGTTGGCATTCAAACTTCTGAGTTAATGGTATTTTATGTTTCATGTTCCTTATGTCTTCTGCTCTGATATGTCAAGTAGATTAATGACCTCTACTAATAAAATATGAACTGATGGTTGTGCATTTCTTCGGTATTTAGTGTAGTATATCATAGTATTATCAATGTTTTGAATGTTTAAACATAACTATAGATAGATGAAGTACTCTTGACCCTGCAGGATCTTTTTCATTTTATTTGCTAAGTATAGAATGCTTGGAGAAACCTCACCTTACTGAATCTTCTGAGAGAATGAGTTGAAGAAACCAGCTATCCCCCTTGAAAATAGTCACTTCTCCCAACCTAGCCCCGCACCGTTGTGACTTGACACCCAGGTGATTGGAGGCCTGAGGAATCTAAGCAGGCGGAGTTGGCCGGTACCCCCGGTACCCGGTGACAACTTATGACTATTGGCGGACCCGGTCAACAAAACCCCGTCAATAGAAACTAGCACTAGAAGGAGGGCATGAACTCATCCCCCTCTCAAGATTCTGATTTTACACCTCCCGAAGGTTCCCCGAGCTATAGTTTTAGGATTCAATCCTTCAGTGGGATTGGGTCTTTCTCCCCAGTGAAATTTGAAAGAATCCTTAGGTCTACCCCAAACCCTAGAAGGTTTGTTGAACTCGAGCCTCCTGCTCGAAAGAAATGGACCCCAAAAACCACACCAGCCACTATTGTCTAGGGGTCTAGCATACCTCAAAATACCCAAATTTCTCAGACAATCCTGGGAACCAACGCTCAAACTACTCAAAATATATTTCCCCTAATGGCTGCATATTTTGGAAACACCGGGTCCCCAATGGGAACTTTTTTGAGCGTAATAAATGATCTACCCTTACACCCGGAGAAGATCTGCCCATGATATGAGTACTTAGGCCCACAAACCATAGAAGAGCATTTACAGGCATATAAGGATGCCATGAACTGACACTGGATCCAGCATGAAGATGTTGTGACCTAGATGTTTCCCTTGTCCTTAGGGCAAGGCGAGTTAAACTGGTACCTTAACCTTCCTGCCAACTCCATTAACAGTTGGCAGGACATGGAGGATGCCTTCTTGGCTGCCTTTCACGTACATGTGGACCTAGCCTGCTCCCATAGCTAGTTCATCTCTATTAGGAAGGAACCCAATGAACCTCTTGCAGCATTCAACCATCGGTTCCAGCGCACCTTGAAGCGGTGCACAGGCCCTTTCATTCCATCCCCAAAAGTAACCATACAGACTTACCTTAACGCAATGGACCCCTTCATTGCTACTCTCCTTTGGAGAACAACCGCCGCGGGAGACTGGGACACTTTGGTGAAGGTTTACAACCTAGCTTTAGAATTATCCCGTGGTCTCAACAAATCTCTAGGCGGGATTGGGCAGAGAACGCCCTTCAACATGATCCCCAGTGGAACAACGTATGCCAGGGGGTATAACCCCAATCTGGAAATGGGTGCTCCCTTGATGGCAATGAATCCCCCACCACTGCTGATAGACCAGCAGGCCCGGTACGTTTATCCAACGCAGACTTAGGCGGTACCAGGTCTGGAAGCTTTCCCTTGGAATTAGCCGCAGCAGGCACAAAAACCTCACACACAACCGTCCAGAGTGCCCTTCTTTTAGTCATCTGTGACTGGAGGATTGCTGCCCTCGACTCTGGCTAATACTGCTACCTTCCCAGGGAACCAACAACAACCATCACACTGCGACACCAATACTTAGTTGACCGCCCAGGTTGAATCCCTCTGGCGAATGTTCTCTACCTTGACTGTGGACATGGGTCAACTGAAGGCGGGGTCCTATGCACCCCATAATTCTAATCCCTAGAGGGGGAATATATTCTCTGGCCAACGAAACAACAATGCCTGGGGAAGGAACTTCAACAACAGGTCTCGGCCCAATCAACAACAATGGAACAATAACACGAACACCGGAGGTCCACCTCTGAACCAAAATGCTAACCAAAGTGGTGCTAGACCATCACATTTCACACCAGTTGCAGACTTCCAGTCCATGACTAATTGGTGTAGATTGCACGACACAGGCTCACACAATGAGGTAAATTGTGCTACATTGGAAAAAGTCATCATGATCTCCCAGCTAGACAGATAACAATTTCATGATGCTACTCCACCAGAGCCTCCTATATAGGAGTCAACCCATAGTGCCTTCATCTTCTTCAGAACCTCTGGGGAAGATGAAGAGGAATTTGAATTGCATGGATTCTTTGATGAATCTATCCTGCCCTTTGAGGCCAATGCCTTCACCAACCCATGAACTCCATACAATACTCAGAGTCAGGTTGGTAAAGGACCAGCTTACATGCCTACGCCCCCTATCAAGGACACTCCTCCTCCCAGGGATAATGCAACTGATCAACCCGCTCCTCTAAAAGGTTCTAGCTTTAACCAAGTGAAATACCTAGCTAAGGGCAGTCACCAGTTCCCAAGAGGAAGATTTGACATTACAAAGGCGTTAGAACATACCACCACCTCCATGACCTTGATGGAGGTTTTGCTAAACTATCCCAAATAGAAGAAGTCTCTTCTAAAGCTCTTGGGAAACCTGGAAGTCGTCAGTCGCCCGCCCAAAACTATCTCGTTCAAGGATGCCAACGCGGCTGTCTTTCGGGAAAATAATGAAGATCCTTCCTTCCTACTAGGCCTGAATATCCAAGGCAAGAACATACATAATTACTTAGTAGACTCCAGAGCTTCGAGTAACATCATGCCCTTATCCATATGCCAGAAGCTCAAATTCCATCCCACCCCATCTAATAGTGCAGTGATCCAACTGGATAAGACTGCCATGAAAATGGCGGGGGAATTGAAGAACGTCCGGATACAGCTTATCCAGGACCCCAGGATAGCCAGTATAATTAATGTCCAAGTGGCGGACATCCCAGAGACTTATGGGATGTTTTTAAGTCAGAATTGGGCTAAATCCTTGAATGGATACTTTTCGACCGACTTCTCCCACTTATGGCTCCCCTAGGAAGGAGAATCAAACAAGATTCGGGTTGAAAGTGAACCCTGGATGAAACAGGCCCTTACCAAGGTTGGGAAGATCAATGAGGTCTTCTTCTCTGAGACTTCTCCCTGGGGGTACCGATCCTTTGAAATCTTAACATTTGATTTCACCCCCAGGGAAGATCCCATAGTGCTGCAGAGAACCCAGGACCTAGAAGAAAAGCTGAGAGTTGAGGTTGACTCTCAAGGTGTCACAGTGACCCCTGCCACACTCCTATCTGGCACTTGGTGCTGAGTACACTATTAGAAACATTCAGAACTTGAGTGTGGGCCCTGCCTTTTGGTCACTACCCGGCACATCGACGCCTTTTGGAATAGAGAACATATAGCTGATTCCCTAGAGCCTAGTGTTCCTACGGGATGCACTCCTTTGGTGCCATCTCCCTGGGAATCCCAAATCCAAACTCCTTCGGAGGTAAACCCCACCTACATGCCAACAATTTGGGAGGAAGCTCCTCCCAAGTCTCCCAAAAGTAATCCAAAGGCTACTCTCGCTCCCCAGCCCCAAACTACGAATAGCAATTTGTGGACCCTCAAGTTTGATGGATCCCGATCCATACAAGGCTGTGGGGCTGGGGTAGAATTAATTGACCCACGAGGGAAATCCTTCCTCTCATCCTACAGACTGCAGTTCAACTACACAAACAATGTTACAGAGTATGAGGCTTTGGTCCTTGGACTCTTATTTGCGTTAAGGAAAGGTGTCAGCTACCTCCAGGCTCTAGGTGATACAGAGTTAGTTTTCAAACAGGTCCAGAGTCAATATGCATGTCACGAAAAGAGACTAGCTGCATAACGCAATTGGACGTGGAGCCTTATTGAAGATTTTGATGCCTTTGGCATTGACCTCATTCTCCGGCGACGAAACTATGTCCTAGAAGCCCTTTCCATTTCTGCCAGCACACTTGAGCCAATGGCCGGCTCGCGACTCTGGAGATTTTCAGTTGAGATGGTCCCCACCCCATCCATTCTAGATAATGTCACCCACTTTTAGGTTTTTGAGGATGATCAACATATCCTAGCCTTCATGGAAAATGTTGGTGTCTTTGAAGACCAGGTAGTGGAGAAACGAGACCATGACAATACTGGGCAGGGTGATGAAGACGATGGGATCATGGACCTACCCACTAATACCATCCCAAAAGGGATGGTTGCGCTTGAATGAATCTTTGACTCGGACCCTTGGACTTGGGAAAAGATGTCATCTTCCTCTGATGGAGGAAAGTTTGAAAGAGTAAACATTGGCCAGCCCGGTGAAGAGAAGATGATCCACATTGGCACCTCCTACTCCCCTAAGGAGAAGGATAAAATTCTCGCGGTTCTCCGAGAATACATAGATGTAATTGCATGGGGATATGAGGATTTAAAAACATACAACACATCCATTATGACTCATACTATTCCCCTGAAACCTGATGCTAAGCCTTTTTGGCAAAAGCAACGATCGGTCAACCCACTGATCGAGCCTCTAATTCATCAAGAGGTAGAAAAATTATTGTTAGCCTGGATAATCTTTCCAATTTGACACACTACATGGGTTTCCAATTTGGTCCCTGTAAGAAAGAAGAGCGGTGAGATTTTCCTTTGCGTGGATTTTCAAAACTTGAATAAGGCCTCCAAGAAAGATAATCACCCTCTCCCTTCGTTGGATGTGGTGTTATAGATAGTCAATGGATCCTAGATGATGTCATTCTTGGATGGGTACTCCGGGTATAACCAGGTCATGGTTAAGTATGAAGATAGAGAGAAAACATCATTTACCAGCAAGTGGAGAACGTTTGCGTACAAGAGAATGCCCTTTGGTTTGATTAACATAGGGGCCACATTTCAAAAGGCCATGGACATTGCATTCGAGGGCCTTGTGAATCGGTGCATAATCATCTACATGGATGATTTGACCATCTTTTCCTGGGACAGGCGTGACCATTCCGCCCATCTCGCTTAGATCTATGAGAGATGTCGCCGGTATGGAATATCCCTCAACCCTAAGAAGTGCATATTCAGGGTCACCGAAGGGAAGTTGCTCGGGAATATTGTCTTCGAGAAGGGCATATCCATTGACCCTGAGAGAGTTGAAGCATTTCTAAACTTACAAATGCTCGGCAACAAGAAAGAGATGTGATCTTTCTTCAGAAAGATCAACTTCATCTGGCGGTTCATCACTAGATTTGCCGAAATAGTCAAACCACTCAATGAAATGATGAAAAAGGATACCAAGATTGAGTGGAGTCCTAAAGCAAAGTGGGCGTTCGCCCAGATCAAATAGACAATAATGGAAGCACCCATCCTGGCTAGTCCAAACTACTCCCTTCCGTTTTACATTTACTCCTTTGCTTCACCACATTTTGTCGCGGCAGTGTTGACCCAAAAGGTTGAAGGGGAAGAATGACCAATAGCTTTCATGAGCTCCCCCTTCAAGAACGCCGAAGTCTGGTATTCATCACTAGAAAAGCAGGCCTTTGCTCTCGTTCACGCCGTGAAGAAATTTTGACATTACATTCTCTGGAGCAAGGTGCATGCTATCATCCCAGACCAGGTTGTGAAGTCTCTGCTAATGCAGAGCGAGTTGGGAAAAAGACGGGGGAAATGGATGGCCATCCTCTAGGAGTATGATTTAGAAATTCAGCCCATGAAGATAGTCCGGGGCCAGGGACTGAGTCGAGCGATGACAGAAGAGACTCCCTGCATAGAATGTCAAACTTACACAATGGAGTCCATCACTCGAGACCCGTGGTATACCGATCTGGTATATTTTCTATTGAATAACAAATTCCTAGAGGGGTTACCTCCCAATAAATGTCGCGCCCTGCGGATGAAAAGTGCTCACTTCATGATCAAAAACTCTATGTTTTACCGTAGAAACTACGAGGGAGTGTACCTCCGGTGCATCGACAAGGACCAAGCTGTGAAGATGATTGATGAATTTCACGGGCAGTTTAGAACTAGACATGGCTTAGCCGATGCCACTGCCCATCAGATCCTTACAGTCAGATACTATTGGCCCTGTATATTTAAAGATGTTTACACTCATGTTAGAAAATGCCACACTTGCCAAATTGCGACGCATCTTGAGTGTAACCCAACTATGCCTTTGCAACCAGTCTTTGAGGCTAGGCCCTTCGCCCAATGGGCATTTGAATTCATAAGGGAAATCAACCCCAACTCGTCTACCAATCATCGATACATTCTTATTGCTACTGATTACTACACCCAGTGGTCCGAGGCTATACCATGCAAGAATAACACGACAGACGTAGTTATCAAGTTCCTAGAAGAAAACATTATCACACGGTTTGGAATGCCCTTTACTTTGGTATGTGACAATGGTCTGGCATTTTCTTCGGTGCAATTACTTGAGTGGACCTACAATCGAAAGATCACTCTAAATTTTTCCAACAACTATTACCCCCAGGGGAACGGTATTGCTAAATCTACGAATAAAAATCTACTTGAAGTGATCAAACACCTGCTAGAACAAAATCCCAGGGATTGACATTAAAATTTGAAGTTCGCCCTTTGGGCGGATCGCATTTGAATCAAGGCCGCCCTGGGAACATCACTGTTCCATCTAGTTTATGGCTAGAACCTTGTGTTCCCAATTAACTTACAGATCCTAGTCTTGCAGTTTATGCAGGAATTTGGCAATCGGGACAACATTGTGGAGGTTCAGCTCCTAAATCTAGTGCGAATGGAAGAATAGTGAGACACAGCCCTCAAATATTTTGCACGTCATCAAGCAGTGGTAAAATGATGGTTTGACTACAGAGCCCAATACAAGGCTTTTTAGATTTTAGACTTGGTCTTGTTGTGGGACAAGGCCTGGGAAAAGAAAGGAAATCACACCAAGTTCCAACGGCTCTGGCTCGGACCATATCTAATCTCAGAAATCTATGGGGCAAATACTTACCACCTTAACACCATGATCAGGGAACCTATCCCATTGCCCGTCAATGGACAGTTTCTCAAACACTACTTTAAATAGGGTAAGCTTGTCCGAAATTATACTTTATGTAAAGCCCTCCGCTTGTAAATATTTCTTTTTCGGTGCCTTGTTGGGAGGTACCATGTCTTGTAAATAGTCTTGTTGGTTTCCCTCCGGGGCAGTCCTCATTTGGTGGTTTTTTTTTTCATTTTTCATTTTCTTTTTAGGTCCCGACGTTTTTTTCTCTCTTGTAAGGATTGGAATGCTTTGCATAAACCTTGGTCTCCGGTACGATGTCTGTAGCATGGTGAACTTAAGAATCTGTCTTTAGCATAATGGAATCAGTTCTGTCTCTGGAGCTATTTTATAGGTTTGGTGGTACATTCTGAGTAGTCTCCATCAGGTTTATCCCTGGAGGTCTGAAAATTAGTGAAAAAAGAAAAATAATAAGGAACTAGTAATCAGACACACTGAGGATAGATCGGTTGTACTGGTTGGTTGACCCAAGTAAACTTTTAAAGAATTCTTTCTAGGTCTAGATTTTTATCCCCTACTCGACATATGAAATGGGTGGAATGGTGAAAGAAGTACCACCATTAAAATTAGCTAAGCTTAAGCTTAATGGTGAAAGAAGTACCGCCCTCCCACCCAGAAACATACAAAATAACAAGAAAAAGGGAAGCGGGACGACGGTCTGGTCTCCAAAAGAAATGGACAAATCTGATGACTGGTTCAATGTAATTAGTGCCTCTTCTCTACCCATCCCAGAGGTCATCGGCTTGATTTCCTTCCAAAGCACACACTCCACCATTGATGAAAAGACTATGGAATGGATCCCGTGTGGCTGGATTTTCTCAGACGAGTTGCTCTTTACCTATAAGATACTTCAAGTAGTGACTTGTTCCAGTTTTCGCTAACTAGAGATTCTATAGTTCTCAAATGTGCTAAGGCATTTGTCCCAGATAGTTTCCATTTGTTATGCCCTACATCTCCGTCCCTACATTTTGTGTGCAAAATGTTGGGTCTCCCCTTTTTGTTTTTGCTTTTTGTTCTCACCTTGCCTTTTTTCTGTCTTCTTTTTGTTTTCTTTCTCCGGGGTTCTCTTCCCCGTGATTGTGATTTATTTTGTTGGTTTGTCGTGCCTCCAAGACCCCGGTCTCAGAGTTGGTCATCCTTTGTCAGGAGCTGGACTCTGGACTCCAGGATTCTCCGCCGCGATGTTCTCTTTCCTTAAGGGGATATCGTCGTAGGGAATCCCCAGGGACGGAGTCCAGAGGTCTGTCTGTCTAGAGTTTGCGGATGGAAAGGTGGATTTCTTTTTACCACAGGTATAAATAGAAGTTACCTATCATTTTCACATTTAACATGATTTAAACACTCAAGCAATCAGAGCGATTTCAGAGTGATTTGTAGCAAATTAACGATAATCCAGTGCTAAATATTTCTAGCATTTCTGAGCGATTGTGAGTGGTTTGTGGTAGCTGATTATGATCATTTGGCAGTTGTAGCTATTGTAGAGCTTCCGCAGAGGTTCCCTTTCCTCTCTTTCTATGTTCTTAGGTTGGTGCCTCCTCTCCCTTTGGTTTTCCTTATGTCTGGTGTCATTGTTTTCTTCTTATTTTGTGTTTGCCATTGCCTTTTTGTTTTTGTTCGTCTTTCTTTTCTTTCTGGTTTGCCACCCGTTGGTGGGTCGGCTCTGCCAGAGGGTTGTCTGCCCTTTGTGTAGGTGTAGTTTAGTCTGTAAATAGTGTAGAAGTTGTAGATATTTTGTGTTTGCCTGGTTTCTTGTAGATATTCATTCTGCGGTGTATATGTGTAAATTATGTGTATATTTGTTATATATCCCTCCATTCTACATGTGTATATCCCTTGGCTCTGATGTATATCCTATGTGTATCCTGCCAGGTAGCTTAGTAAGCTCGCCGTGCTGCCTATGTCACTATTTTTTTGTTAGCAAGATCATTTTGAGAAGAATACCAGCTGTTTGAAACTCGACTCTCGATCAGTTTTAAACAGGTAGTTTTCTCTCTCCTCCATAAAACCAGCCTGGCCCTCCTTTATTACCTATGCACGCATTTAAAACTATCCAAGTGGACTTCACTTTTCACGCATTCAAATAGTTGGCTCCGCCTTCATCACCATAACTCCTATTTATTACTCACCCACGTTGCAACCACGTGGGTCTGACGGTTTGCCTTTTTGCACATCTTTACCAACGGTTACTTCTCTAGGCTCCAGGTCTCCTGCCATCATCCATCCCATGTCCTTCTTACCAAATGTGATAAAATTCCCAGACCTGGATGGTCAATCAAATTCCCAAGTTCATAATATGTATATGTGTGCTTTCCGAAGTTTTTGAATGAAACTAATTTTTCAAGGAAAGCAGACACCGCGGTGGTAAGATCTCCGGACCCCGAAGTATTTATTGATTAATGCATTCTGATGGTCGCTTTGCCTTGCAATTTTTTGGAGTACACTTTCAAACATGTCTGAAGCATCTGCATCCTCACCACCCGAAAGTCTGGAACTTCCATCTACAGCAAGTACCAAGGCATCAGTAAAATCCAAAATGGAGAAGGCTCCGGAAAAGATGCCTTTGAGCCTGAAATACGTTAAGGATGGAGTCATCATAGATTCAAAGATTGAGTCCAAGGTCCAGCTTTTTACCGACACTAGCGTCGGAACATGGCCAGAAATGCAGGCCTTGGTCAAAGTTATGTGCATTCAACGACAAGCCAGAGACCCTTTGGCCATTAAAATTGGAAACTTCAGGATCCTAAAGGCAGCTTGCTTCCCATGCTCGGTGCAGTCACCAGAGCTTATTCTCATGCTCTCGGCTCTTTACAACCCATCTATTCTGGCTGTTATGCTCGCACCGCCAGAACCAACAGGGTACCCCACTCCTTTAGTGTCTCTTGACCCTGATACCTTCTAGAGGAGCTTGGGAATCCCTTAATTCGCCAAGCCGACTGTGGTCACCCGGTCTGATGCCTTGGCCTAATTCAAGCAATTGAAGGAGGCTGCCCGCATCTATATGAACAATAATTGGCTCAAAGTCCCGAAGAGGGACCCCAAGAGAATGAAGCTAGAGATC
Source organism: Thuja plicata (assembly GCA_018584345.1). Taxonomy (NCBI): domain Eukaryota; kingdom Viridiplantae; phylum Streptophyta; class Pinopsida; order Cupressales; family Cupressaceae; genus Thuja; species Thuja plicata. The sequence goes on from MU223540.1 coordinate 474,142, forward strand.
CCCAAGTCCGAATTCAAAGAGAGCATCCAGATGGGGATAATAGCACTATGCTGGGTCTTTGGGCAACAACATGCTCAAGAATTCTCTGGGTGGATGTACTACTTCTTGCTTGGCATAAGTACAACTGGGGAGTTTTTTGATTGGGCGGCTATAATTTCAAATCATGTCGACTCCCAGTTCCTCCAACTGGTCAAGAAGAAGAAATTTTACATGACTTCTTATGTTTTCAGGGCCCTGGCACAGCAGAGACCCCACACCCATGGGCTACTCACCGATGGCATACTCGGGCTCAGCTCAGATCAGAAGGCCCCTTGGGACTACTTCCCATAGATTCAATGGGAGGCTAGTTTCCCCATTTTTTATGGAGTAAACGACGCGTTCATTTACTACACCTGCTCACACCCACCCGAGATACAGGATACCACCTATCCACAGAGGCGATGAATTTGGTCTAGAGTTACAGACACTATTATATATAATACCAACAACATACATATATAAGGGTGGCCGACTTCTCCAAAAAATGCTACTTGTTACCCAAGCACTACAGGGACAAGATAGTCCTCCTGGAATTTTGCATGCAGATAATGGAGCTGCATGCCTTCTATGCCCTGAAGAAGGTAACTAATATTCCATTCCCAATCACTTGTGGGAATTATTCATGCAGTCTGGCCGCTGCCAAAGAGGCAGACAATGAGCTAAAAAGCTATAACTTGGCAGAATTCTACTTGGCACAGAAGTATTTTGATCCGCATGGCAAGATTGCAGCAGCACTTCCCCGGGCTTCAGATCCCCATCAATACCATATGGAGGACTTTTGGGAAGACTACCAGGATGACGTGGAGGTCTGGAGCTGGCACTATGTCAGGATGACCACGGGCATGATGGAAATATTGAAGCTCCAGAGATTCTCGTAGGACTTCTCAGATGCCAGCTCCATGATAGATCCCCAGTACAAATCAAAGGGGATCGATACATTGGCTCTCCCACCAGTAAACTGGGATGCCTAGGAGGGGTCTACCATTGAGGACTTCACTTGTGAGGTGGTTGAGTGTAGCCATGCTTACTTCAAGAAGGTGTGCCCCGGGAGCGTTCGTAGAGCAGCCCAGCCAGTACCAAAAGAAACCCCGGGGGTGGGGACTTCTTCATAGAGTGTGGATAAAGGAAAAGGGATAGATAAAACTCCTCCTGTACAAGAAGTCCCCATTAAAGAAAAAATAAGGCAATTGGTAGCAGCCTCCCAGCAAATGAGGGAGAACCTAATCACACGGCTGGCTACCTCGGTGCTCATGGCCAGACCTGTTCATCCTCCATCCTCCCCTTCATTAGCAGCCTTAATGGTTAAGGCAGCAGGGGTGGATCTAGCGGAGCAAGTAGCAGTAAGGGATGCAGGCCCACCCTTGATTACCCGCAAAAGGAGGAGGCTTGACCCTAAGCCTAAGAAGGAGCTGGAGCTAGGCATGCCCTAGGCTACACAAGTTGAAATCCTTTCTTCTAAATCCCTAGAGCCAGAAAAGGAAGTAGAACCTGCCGATGTCCCAGACAAACGTCCTCCGCAGGATGAGTTTGATGATGTTTTTGCAACTGACGAGTTTGGTAACTTACAAGGGGACATCAAGCAGATGACAGAAGTCCCAGCACAAGAAGAAGCTGAGGAATAAATAACTGCACAGGAGCAGGAGCAAATGGAAGAAGAAAAATAAATAGAGCAGGAAACCATCTTCGAAGTTCTAGAGATGCAAGATGCAGGGGTGGACCAGCAAAAGCAAAGTGAACAAGCAACACCTGTTGAGGGAACCGGACCTATGGGAGAAACCGTAACCTCAGCCACCACATTCCAAGTGCCACTCCCCAGAGAAACCTTTGGGTAGGTAATAACTGTGGCACAAATGTTGAATCTTGACTCGGTACCTCCCCTATTTCCAAAGGATGTATTAGAAGGAGAAGAGACCCCAGCGACTGAGGCTGAAGAACAAGAAAAATAAGAAGAGGACACCCTCGGGACAACTGATGAAGGTCCAGGCGAAGCTAGAGATATAGAGGATAAGGCTGAGGAAACAAACATCACCGGGGGAAATGTTCCTGATGAGGCCCAGGATAAAGAAAAAGGGGCGGGTGAGACCCACACCACTGAGGAGGAACAACAACAGGGCACCGGGGAAGAACCTAAAGAACAGAATCTGGAAAACAAGCCACCCCTACCGCCTCAGTGGTTAGTAGAGAGCAAGAAGAAAAAGGCCTTGTCCACCCCGAGAGCTCACCTCTCTCTAGCTGAGATGATGGCCCAGGTCCAGGAGCCACCAAAGGCCAAGAAAGCCCTGACGGTTCATACTCTTTGAACCGGTTGGCAGAGAAATAGTTACAATTGTGGAAACACCTCCCCCAGACACCGATGCAGTGACAATAGAGGCTGGAGATTATGATATCACAGAGATATCACTGGGAAAGAGAGGAAAACAGGGCAAAGTAAACCTATAAAAAGAATCGGCCAAGGTGGTGGAGGCTAGATACGAAAAGGAGGCCCAAAGGCTCAAAGCAGAAAAGGAAAAGACAACGAACCTCATGGGGTTGCTTATTAAGTTGACCTGGCCTATTAGTGCCATTCCTCTAGAGGCCTCCATGTCCGATGCGCCATTACCATAGAGTGACATTGACTCCCTGCGAGCAATGAAGAAGAAGGCCCAAGCAGTCGATGAGTGGGTCGCTCTGCAAATAGGAAACACCTAGCATTTCCTAGTGTCCACCCTCTCAGATTTGTATGCATCACGACATGTTCTGCATCAGGCAGAGACTATTCTTAATATATGGGAGGGTGAAATGGAAAACTATGCGTCTTGGAAGGTGGAGCTGGAGGAGCTCCTCAACCTCGGGGAAGAGATGGTCTCTGAATCCGAGATTCTGGGAGAAGAATCATTTGAATTTGTGAGGACCCAACACTCCAGACTTGACCTGACATTGGAGGTACTCAAGCACCTAGTAGGGGCTCTACATGATAAAGTCAACACAGTGAAATATTCCTCAAATATGTACAAGGCATTTGTAGCAAAGGTCTCCGGGGCTGACCCATTCAACACTGATACATGCACTCCAGAGGAATACGTCCTAGGAAAATTTGATGAATTAATGGAATCCAAATGCCAATCCCAAGAGGGACTGGATGGGACCCAAATGACAGGGCTAACTCGCATGATCCTTAGTGGTCATGATGCGGAAAAAATGACTGACGAGTTCAAAGATAATGTTCCAGAGCTTGGAGAACAAATTGAGGCAGCTAAGTACTGACGATCTTGCCTGAAAGAAATTGATGAGGATGGAATCTCCTGCCTTCTCCAAACATTCAATGACATCAAGCAACAATAAAGTTTCTCCGGAGGTCAGAGAAAACCCAAACATTTTGTATTCTCTATTCTTTCAGAACGTAAGTTCCCAGATCTCGGAGTCCCAGATCCCAAATTTTGTATTCTTTCAAGTGATCAGTGTCCCAGTCCCCGAGGTTGACTGGTCACTTTCAGAAGCAATTAATAAAGGTTGTCAAAAGGTAGTTGGCTACATCAAGAATGTCAGATCAATAGTTGGTTTTCTAACAGATGGTCTTCTTGAGGCACCGCTTTAGAGGTACACCTGGCACATTGGAGACAGGGTGCCGCATTTCCCATTTATGAGGCATGTAGCCTTGATCCCTGGGGATTTGATTTCTTCCTTCTCTTTCCTGGCTCTCTTCTTGAGGCCAATTCTTTCGCTCTATCTTCTTGTCTTATTCTTCTGACATGTCAGGCCTATTCTCTCTCAAGGTCTTTTGTAGGGCGGCGCAGGTAGTATCGGCCCCCAGATATTGTATTTTATTGTAAAATGATGTAAAATAGGGTTAGGGTTAGGGTTAGATGAAGATGTGTATAAATAGTAAGTCTAACCTATTTCCAGGGGTCGGCAAAATTGATGATTTTTCTGTCCACAGTAATAGAAAAGTGATTTTTTTCTTTTTAGTTGCAGAGCTCAATGCTCCATTGTTTCACTTTCCAATAGTTAGATGCTCCCCTAGAGCCACCATTGTATCACGCACCAGTGCTTGCTGGAAGAAATATTAATGAAGAAGGGAGAGTTCTTTTCAATGATGTTGTTGGCATTCAAAATTCTGAGTTAATGGTATTTTATGTTTCATGTTCCTTATGTCTTTTTCTCTGATATGTCAAGTAGATTAACGACCTCTACTAATAAAATATGAACTGATGGTTGTGCATTTCTTCGGTATTTAGTGTAGTATATCAGAGCATTATCGATGTTTTGAATGTTTAAACATAACTATAGATAGATGAAGTACTCCTGACCTTGTAGGATCTTTTTCATTTTATTTGCTAAGTATAGAATGCTTGGAGAAACCTCACCTTACTAAATCTCCAGAGAGAATGAGTTGAAGAAACCAGCTATCCCCCTCAAAAATAGTCACTTCTCCCAACCGAGCCCCGCACCGTTGTCACCCGACACCTTGATGCTTGGAGGCCCGAGGAATCTAACTTCCCTGAATAGCCTTTGCAGGTGGAGTTGCCCGGTACCCCCGGTACCTGGTGACAACTTATGACTGTTGGCGGACCCGGTCAACAAAACCCCGTCAACAGATCTCATTTGTATTATGTTCTTTGGTGGATCCATTTCTATGATAGATTGTACTTTCTCAGGATCAAATTCTATTCCCTTAACTGATACTATGTAACCCAAAAACTTTCTTGATTGTATTCCAAATGCACATTTCTTAGGATTTAACCTAACTTTAAATTGTTCCAACCTTGTGAATGTTTTTTCCAAGATATATAGACGATCCTTCCTTTCATTTGATTTAGCTAAGATATCATTGACATAGTCTTCAAGAAATATATGCATCATATCATAAAAGATTGTAGTCATTGCCCTTTGATAAGCAGCTCCAACATTTTTAAGGCGGAAAGGCATGACGTTCCAATAAAATGTACCCCATGGGCATGCAAAGGATTTTTTCTCTTGATCTTCTGGTGCTATCTTAATTTGGTTATATCTGCGAAATCCATTCATAAGGGAGAAAATAGAGTGTCCTATTGTCAAATCCATTATAGCATCAATACTAGGTAATGGAAAGTCATCCTTTGGACATGCCTAGTTGTGATCTTAGAAATATGTGCATATTATTATTGATTTATCATGTTTTTAAACTGGCACAATATTGGATATCCATTTGGCATTAGCTATAGCCCTTATGAACCCCACTTTTAACAATTTTTCCAATTCTGCTTTCACTAGCAAGGCTATAAGAGGATGCATCTTTCTTAACTTTTGCTTCACCAGCTTAACTCCTAGTCTTACATTGAGGTGATGCATGATTAAACTTGGATCTAACCCTGACATATCTGAATAAGACCATGCAAATTTAACTTTCTTTTTTTTAAAGAATTTGATGAAATCTTCCCTTTCCATTGCAGTTAATGAAACTGCAAGGTGTATAAATCTTGGTTCTAAATTAGTGTCAATATTAACCTTCTCTGTTGGCTCAATAAAAATAGGAGATATGTCTTCATAATTCTTTGGTAAGGTATCCAATCTCTCTTCCTTAGGCACCACAGTTGAGTTTTCACCTTCGGAAACATCGTTTATTTTTACTTTTTTGGGGTCTAGCACTACCATATTGTGGTTTTTACCACTAGACCACTTCCTTTTTAATTTCTTTTCTATTTTTCTTTTTCTTTTAGATTGAGATATTTTTCCCTTTATTCCACTATTATTCTTTGATTGAATTCTTTGGTGAAAGAGGGTTCAACTGTATTTAGGTATAAGGCAACGAAATTGTCATTACAAAAAAAGAGTATGTCATTAAGCGCGACTAGGTCCCAATCAATTAGTTCGTAATGGATAAGAGATAAATATTAATTGGGAAAATTTGTATCTACAGGATTTAAGGACATGAATTCATTAGAGGGTTCATACATTGTATCACTCAAATCAATAACATGGGATTTCTTAATGTGTTCCATAGAACTTGGATCAAAATCCTTCTTACTTGAGTCCTCTTGGATTTCTACGGGATAAAATGCTCATGGATTAAACCAAATGTTCAAATATCCTAACCATGAAGGTACCCATGGTTCACCCACCCACGGATTTTCATTTGATGTTTGTCCTAAATTTGGTGCTTGAGAGTTGTTTGGAATTTGAGTAGAACTTGATCCTTGATCCACACTTGATTGTCCATTTGTACTAGATGTAGGAGCATAAGTATGAATGAAATCCAATTCCTTGTTATGAAAAGAAGCCTTAGATAAGGAATCCCATTCATATTTACCGCATTCATCTTCACTTTTGGAATCTACCATATGGACATGTTCATAGGAATCTTTTACATTGTTTGAACCACTTCCTTGTTCTTGTTACCCTATTCCTGATTTTTCATCTTTGGATCTCCAAGGAGGTTCTATAGGTTAGAGAAATCCTTTGTTTCTTATTCCCAAGGGTCCTCTTCCTTTATATCCCATCTTTTTCACGAGTTGAAAACCTTTTCCATATTGATGCATTTGGATACTCACATTTTGGACCCTTTCTACATGAGAACTTGAAGTTTCCTCATCTTTGTACAACAATTTTAAAACTTCATTATATTCTTCCTCTTTTGATGAATTGTCACTTGCTCTTACAAAATTGGCAGTATATTTTTGAATTGCATGAGCACTAGTTGGCCTCCCATGTTATTTTGGAGAAGGAGGTAAGTCAAACAAGGACACGAAATATTCTCCCGCACCCTTTTGATGGATTTTGCATTGTTTCTCAAATTTCTTCATCAATTTATCCATTTTTTGATAATGTGTTTCTTGGACTCCTTCATTGTCAACCCTAGAGGGGTTTGAATCTCCCTCCTCTTGATTTCAAACACTTAAATTAACATCCTTGTTACTTCTATCTACAAAACTAACTTTCTCTTTACCCTTAGTTGATGTAGATGTGTTAGTTTTGTCTTGATTTGGGTTAATGACCAAATTGAACTAGGACCATCTTCTTGATTTTTATCTTTAGGAGCACTTGGGGCAGCCCCTTCAATATTATGTGGGGTGAATGTCTCAATCACAGGTTTAACAATATTGCAATATTGGAAAGGGTTCACATCTCCACTTATAGTAATTTCTTCTCCCATCTATGCAAACTTGACACATTGATGATATGTTGATGGCACCACTTTCATTTCATGTATCCATGGTCTCCCTAAAAAGATGTTATAAGTTAACTTCATATCAAGAACTTGGAAAATGGTATCCCTTTTTATTGGTCCCACTTGAATAAGAAACACCACCATTCCTTTAGAAGACCTTTCTTCATCATCATAGGCCTTAATAAAAAAAATTTCTTTGGATCCACGACACTTTTGGAAAATCCTAGGGCTTTGACTAGACTCAAAGTACAAATTTTTAGACCATCTTCCCCATCAATAAGGACTCTTTTGACATGGTTTTTTGTATCAAAACCTCTATATGCAGCGAAAGATTTTGGGGATGATTAATGGACATGTCATCTTGTTCGGAGAAAGACAAGCAATGAGGTGCAATGAGATGACCCACCATGTTTTGAAATCCATCCACATCTAGGTTGTTGGGAATGATTATCTCCACAAGAGAATTTTATAAGATCTCCTTATGATTCGGTGAAATTTTCAACAACTCAAGATTTGAAATTTGAGCCCGCGTCTTTTGTAATTGATTCACAATATTGAATTTTCATTGAGAAGAAGATGGTTGATTAGGACCAATAGTATTAGGAGTATCTCCTTGTAAGGTAACCTTTTATGCTTGACCCATAGTAACAAAATTAAAGGTTTCCTTTGATTATTGATATTTTACAATAATAACATTGATAGTATTGTCATATCGTGACAAGGAATTTATTACATTGTCAAGCTATTTGAAAAATTAAATTTTTTATTACCTCCTTTGTTATTTTGATTACTATTTGAAGATTCTCTCTTCTCATGATTGAAGAACGGAGTTTTGAAAGCCACATAATATTTATTGTTTTTAGGTCCTTCCACCTTGATGATCCCATTATCTATAAAATATTTTACCTCATGTTTTAGTCTCATGCATTCATTTGTCTTGTGCCCTCTATTTCAATTATACTCACAAATATGAGCATCGTTCCACCATGAGAGTTTAACTTGGGGTTCATATGGCCTTGATTCTAGTAGGACAATGATCTTTTTAGAAATGAGAATCCTTAGAGAATTCTCAAGTGGCTCACCCAAGGGTGTGAACTTCCTTCTTGGTAATGGGCTAAAGAACGATCTTGGTTTGTTAGCCTCTTTCTTGTTTTGCACGTTTTTGTTGTTGAACAAAACCTTGGCTGCTTGGTTTACATTATATTAACTTGGTTTGAAGATCTTGTGAGATTGAAGGGAGTGGCTTTAAATTATATCCTTCAATAATCCCATCATTGATAAGGCCCTTGTTGGTGTTATTAAGCTAAAAGTGATTGCTATTATTTGAAGTGTGATTGTGATTGTTGGAATTCTTGTGGTTGTTAGGAGGGTTTTTGTTTTCTTTATAAAGTTTGATTTCTCCAGTCTTAAAAAAAAATTCTTCTGTTGTAACTCTATTTTCAATCACATCTTGAAATGAATGTGGACATTGCAATCTCAATTGATACCTCATCTTTGTGTTTAAACTATTCATAAAGATGACCATTTTTCTTTCTTGGGTACACTTCTAGGGTATCAAGCAAATACCACCCTCCATCTTTGTAAGAAAGCTAAAAATTATTCCCTGTCACATTGTTTTGTGTTACATAAATTAATAATGGTGACCTCATGTTTGATGTTATAGGAGTAATGAGTCACAAATTTGGAAGCTAGCTCTTCAAAAATTTGGATACCAGATGGTAATTTGGAAAACCATTCCATTGAGGCTCCTCCCAAACTTATTGGAAATAATCTCATTAAATATGTGGTATCATGCATAAATTCCAAGCTTAATGCACAAAATACCTCAAATGATCTTGCGGATTGGATGCTCCATCACACTTGTCATATTTACAAAAAAATGCATTTTTGGGGAATGGTACCATAATTAGGGATTTGTCAAATGGGAATGGACATAAAGCTTCAATTGAAAATGGCTTGGGAGGCACATTTTTCTTCATGTTATCCAAATGAATTTGAAAGAATTTAAATGGTTTATTCATGATGTAAATTGGGTTAGCATCCTCCTCTTTCTTCTTCAACTTGTTGACATCATAATCATGGGGAAGTTTCAGCCCCACTTGAGCTAGGTCTAAGAAGTATTTTTCCCTATCTCGTTCTAACAATTTCTCCATTATTTTCATGAAAAAGGGAATTTTATTTTCTTCATTAACCTTCTCTTTGGTGGCCTCCTCCTCTTGAGGGTCCCTATTCCCTCCATTATTTACATCCACACCTCTATTGTTAAGGTTGTTTTTGTATGCACCCTAAAATGGTCGCCTAGACTTTGGGCCCCATTTATCATTTTATCAAATTTCTTGAATCAATGCTTTGAAACATTTTCAATTCAAATCAATTTCCTTGATCAAATTGTAATTAATTCAATTATTTCAATATTTCCTAAGGTTTGACCATTTTTATTTA